>JAODAL010005694.1:102500-140743 GCA_025379985.1 Phyllomedusa bahiana | reverse complement strand
GGAGTATCAGATAAATTAATTACCTGAAGTCTGGATGCAGAAGAATCATCCCCATGTGTAGCTCTTTTCTTGCTATTAAATCGTTTAGAAATATATTCTCCTTTTCTTTTTCAATTTCTTGCGAAACGTCCATCATCCTGTACTATACCTAAAGATAATCCTACTGGGGAACAAAGGAAAGCTTTAGAAGAATTAGCTAAAATGGATCATGTCCTCTTTAAGCCGGCTGACAAAGGGGGCAATATAGTGGTGTGGCCCAAAGCTATGTATGAAAGGGAGGCGTTTCGTCAATTGAGGAATCCTGATCTGTATAAGAAGTTGGCATTTAATCCCCTTTCCTCATTCCAGGAAGCCCTGTCTGAGTTGATTGATACAGCATATCAACGGAATATCATTACTAAGGGTACATGAGACTGTTTGATGTTGGAATACCCTAAAGTTTCATGCTTTTATTTATTGCCGAAAATTCATAAGGATTCCAAATGTCCACCCGACCGACCAATAGTGTAAGGAAATGAAAATCTATGCGAACCCTTAAGTAAGTACCTTGATTCATTTTTGAAACCTATGGTAGAACGTTTGTCATCATATGCAAGAGACACAGGGGATGTAATTCAGAAATCATCTGGCTTATATCTTGATGATGATATGTGGCTGGTTACTTTGGATGTGGAGGCTTTGTATACATCTATTGTCCACACACAAGGGTTAGAAGCTTGTGAAATGTTCTTCGCAATGAATTCTTTTCCAGAAGATATAATGGAGTTTCTACTGCAATCTTTGAAATTTGTACTTACACATAATTTTTTCGTCTTTAAGGAATTTTTTTACTTGCAGCTTCAGGGAACGGCAATGGGGGCTGCGTTTGCGCCCTCTTATGCCAATCTGTTTCTGGGATTATGAGAAAGAGAGATTTTTTTTAACCCACCCAGTCAGTCAGATTGATAAAGTTCTACTTTGGACTAGGTTTATTGATGACGTTCTATTGATTTGGCAGGGTAGTGAGGATGATCTTGTGAAATTTGTGAATGATTTGAATTGTAATGAGAAGAATATCAAATTGACTCTGAAGTACAATAAAAGCTCCATAGAATTTTTGGATGTTTTGATATTTAAAGAGGCTGATAGGTCGCTTCAGACTGATATGTTTAGGAAGGAGACTTCTGTGAATTCTATTGTACATGCTACATCGGCTCACCCTTCAGCTACTAAAAAGGGAATACCTGTAAGTAAATTTTTGAGGGCACGTTGTATTTGCTCAAATAAAAAATTATTTTTACAACAATCTGATGATCTTGTTCATCAATGACACAGTTTGTAGGTCACGGCAGCAGCCACAGCAGCAGCATGCGGTCAGACAGTGGCACAATGACATTCTGGAGGTGGCAAAAACAGGAGTAGGCCACAGAGTGGCACAATGACACAGTTTGTAGGTCATGGCAGCAGCCACACCCAAGCCATGAGGTCAGACAGTGGAACAATGACGTTCTGGAGGGGGCTAAAAAACTATGAGTAGGCCACAGAGTGGCACAATGACACAGTGTGTAGGTCACGGCAGCAGCCACAGCAGCAGCATGAGGTCAGACAGTGGCACAATGACATTCTGGAGGTGGCAAAAACAGGAGTAGGCCACAGAGTGGTACAATGAGAGTGGAGGTGACGGCGGCAGGAGCAACAGCATGAGGTCAGAGAGTGGCACAATGACACAGTGGGGAAATTCACGGCACCAGCAACCCGCAGCAGCAGCATGAGGTCAGACAGTGGCACAATGACACAGTGTGGAGGTGGGTGGCAATTCCAGTACCTGGTAAAGATGGTTGGTGGCAGATGGATAAACTGTCAGCAGATGTGTGGCATCAGGCTGGTGGCGGCATCAGAATAGTGGCTGAGGCAGGTAGTTTGAACACCAGACTCATTTCTCACAGTTTGGGTTGAAGCGTCATGGCTGATGAAATCTGACGCCTAAGGCATTGGTGTGTGGAAATCCTTGCCGATCCACGCCTGATTCATCTTGACAAAGGTGAGTCGTTCCACATTTCCCGTGGACAAGCGGGTTCTCCTTGGGAAACGATGGCCCCCGCCGCACTGAAAACCCCTCTATGCCACACTACTGGCCGGGCAGGACACTTCTCCACTGCCAACTCGGGAAGTTGCGGCACACATCCAGTTTGGCTGCCCAGTAGTCCAGCGGGTCTTCTAACTGGGTTGGCAGAGTGCTGTCCAAGTAGGCCAGCACCTGTTGGTTCAGGGACTGCTCCCGGTCCTGCTGCTGCTAGCGGATAAACCCCCCTCACTAGCGGGTGAAGGAAGCTGCTCATCAGTGACTCCAGACTTAGGTTGCTGCTGATGGAGCTGGTACTGCTCCTCCCCCCCCCCCCACCGTCCCCCCAGCCACGGAAAGTAGTACGGGGAGGGGCTGAAAAACCCCCCGGTCAGACCTTCGAGGAGGGACGTCCCGGGAATAGGCAGCGGGCCAACTAAATACGGAGGTTTTTCCCTATAGTATTTGAGTTTTTTCCCCCCTCTCAATAGGGGGAAAAAAAGGCCCTCCCATTTTGGACCGGTAGTGAGGTGCCCTTTTGGGTGGAGACCCCAGAAGTCTTTCCCTATGTGGGAACAAAAAGTGGCCACAAAACCCCAAACTTGGGGCGGGCCTCTGCCGGGACTTTGAAAGTGACGCCCCTCTTCCCCTGCGTTGTGAAGCCCTTGGGCCCTCCCCCGGCTACCAAGTGGTTCGGGCTACTTCATTTTATTTGTTTTTTCTTTCGTAAATGTTGTCCTCTTTCCCGGTTTTTGGTATCCCAGAGGCTGACCCCCCCAAACATGCCCTCCCAGGGCCTTTTTCAACATCTATATTTTTGACCGCCTACTGAAAGAAAGCAGGGTATTTTGGGCCCCCTTTTCTTCGCTGCCAAGTAGTTGGCTGACTACCCTCAAATTGTTCATCCTCGCTATATAGGTGGCCTGAGCCCGGGACCACATAGTAGCCCTCTGGCTGGGGAAAAAGGGAAAGGGGGGAAACAGAGGCGGGTTGGGGGGAAGGTGGGGGCCGCTTGACCCGTCCGGGGGCCCAAAGGCCAACTAAGGGGTTGTGTCTGACGTTCCCCCGATTTTGGTGGATTTGTCAATGTCTCTGGGGGAAGGGGCTTAAACCTAAAAAAACCCAATAAAGCCCCCTTTTGGGGTTGCTAGTCAGCAACGGCCCAGTTTTACGGGGCCCAGTTGGGGGGCCTCCCCCGGGACCCCTGCTGCGATGTCCCCTTGCTGTGCTGGCCCGGGGCCCCTGCCCCGGAAATGTTTGTGCCACTCCCAAACTCGGGGGAAAAGGCCCTGACCCCTTGTCTGACAACTTTTTGTTCTAAAAATGTAAAAGCAATGTTTGTAAAGGATTTTCTGTATAGATAAAAAAAACCCTTTGTATTTGACCCCAAATGAACCCAATTTAAAAGCTTGGGTTTAAACCCTTGGTTTTTAAATTGCCCTCCAAAAGGGGGCAGGAAAACTTGACTTGAATGTGCCTTTTTTAAAAAAAACACTGTGTTTTTTACTAAATTTTAATGCCCCAAACGGGCCCTTTAATTTAAACCCTTGGATTAAAAATTATGCTACAAAATTTTTTCCTGTGGCAGTGAAAAAAAAGTTTTTTTTACTGAGTAAAACTGCAGGGGAAATACTTATTTAAACCCCTTTTGGATGAAAATTTGGGCGCAAAAAATTGAGAAACCCCAAAAACTTACCGCTTTTGTAGCGTGTTACAATGGCGTGTATTTTCGCTACACAAAAAAAGAAAAAACTTGAAAATTTTCCCTTAAATTTTTATGAATTATGCTCCCGGGAAAAAAAGGTTTTTTTTTGCCGGTTGAAAAAAGACTTTTTAAATTTTAGTCCCCACAGCGCAGAACAACGCTTAATTCCCCCCTGGATTTTAAATTGCGAAAAAAAAAATTTGAGAACCCAAAAAGAAGTGGTTTTTGTTTTAAAAAAACGCTGTTTCTTTAAATAAATACAACGGGAAACCCGGTTAGATCACCCCTTGGGGTATTTCAATGTGCTGTGAGCAGTAGTTTTTAAAACCCCTTTCCCCGACATTGGGCGTATGCCATCCCGCCCTAGGGAAAAGTAAACCCCCCAAAAAAGGGAACGTTATATTGGCTTTGGCCACTGGGGGCCGGGGGGGGGCGGGGGGGGCCCTTTCGGGGCGGGGCCGGCCAGCAAAATCCCCGGCAGGGAAAAAACCACGGGGTTTTTTAAACCCCCTGGCTTCATGCCCAATCCCCCCCGGGGGAAAAGTGTGCCCCGGGCCCGGGGGGTTTTGAAAAACGCATTTTTTCCCCCGCAGTGTCAGGGCCGGGGATAAGATGCGCGGCGGGTTTGGGGGTGGGGCCCCCTCTGCCTACGTTTCGGCGACCCTCCCCCACCGGCACGGCTCGGCCAAAGGAAAGGGCAGCACCCGTCTCCTACGGCCCTCCCCGGATGTGTCTAAATTTGCTTTCCCCCGGGGTTAGTTGGTAAACGTCACCATGCCCTCAATGCATTGGGGGCTTTTGGTGGGGTTTAATTAGTTGCCTTGGCGCCCTATGCCACAGAGAAAAGCGTGCACGATCCCCTCTTCAAAAAAGCAATTAATGTTTTCCCTTTTCCCCAGTGGGGTTTTGCGTTAAAAACCCCTCACTGGGGGAAAAAAAAAAATTTTGAAAAAGTAAAAAAAAAAAGTAAAACAAAAAACAAAAAAAACAAAAAAAAAAAAAAGTCACAGAATTGCGTTTTTTTGTGCTTCCTGCAGAACATTAAAGGGGAATAAAAAAGCAAACAAAAACTCAAAATAATAAAAAAAGTTGTACAATTAAAAGCCCAGTTTCTTTCCGCAAAAAAAAATTTCCCTTACACGTCTCTGTATACGGGAAAAAAAAAAAAGTTAGGGGCCCCTTAAAGAAAGGTTTGTTTAAATATTTATTTAAAAAACTTTAAAAAAACAAAATTTTTTTTTTTAAAAGTGCTTAAAAATTTAAAAAAAAAACTATAAAAAATTAGGGTATCCCCGTAATCTTTATGGGCCCCTGAATTTAAAAGCAAAACCGGTTCATGGTTTAATGCACGGTGAGTCCCTTGTGAAAATTAAAAAAAAAACACTATAGGATTCCCAGTATTTTCTTCCCCCTGCCTTCCAAAAAACGGTTTTAAAAACTGTTCAAAAGTCTGGCCCCCCCAAAAAATTTGATACCAATAAAAAACGGCAATCTTTTCCCGAAAAAAAACAACCCCCTACAAGCTGGTACACAAAAAAATAAAAAGTTATGGCTCTAAGACTATGGCCGATGAAAAAATTTGTTTTCCTTTTTAAATTTAAAGTGTTTTTATTGTTTTTAAAAGAAAGTAAAACTTTAAAAAAAAAATTTACAAATTTGGGTATCGCGGGTAATCGTTTCACACCTTGGCTAAAGAAATATAGCATTTTCCAGTAAAACTGAAGGGTTTGGCCCGTGTTAAAAAATAAAAAAAAAAAACACTACCGGGGAATGCTGTATTTTTTTTTAAAAATGCCTCAAAAAAAACCTTAAAAAAAAGTGTTTCAAAGCGGCAATGCCCCCATTAAGGGTTTCTAATAAAAAGGGTTCAACTCATCCCAAAAAAAACAAGCCCATAATAAAGCTCCGTTTTTCAAAAAAATGAAAAAGTTTTTTGGCTATCAGACAGGAAAACTTTAAAAACGAAATTTTTTTAAATAGACTATTTCTATTGTGTTAAAAGTATAAAAACATAAAAAAACTATCAAAAAAATCTATTTCTTAGCAAATTGTACCGACCCCCATATTTAAAGATTTACTTTAATTTATATTTGAACGGCGAACTTTTGTAAATTTTTAAAAGCCCCAAAAAAAACAATGGGGGGAACTGCTTTTTTTCCCCTCATTTTAAAATACCCCCATTCCCAAAAAAAAAAAAAAAACCTTTGGAAAACCTGGTGCACCCAAAATGACAAAAAACCCCCAAAATGAGATATATGAGGGGGGTGAATCCAAAAAATTGGGGGGGACTTTGGAAGGTTTCCCCTTGTTTTGTATTTTGGGGGCTTTTTTTAAATGCGCAGGGCCCCCACCAAAATCTCCCGTTCCAAACCTACGGAAAAATCCCCCCTTTTCCCCCTTTCCCCATGCGCCCAAACAGCATTTTTAAAACCCCAAAAAAGGGAGGGTTTTGCTAAAATTGGGAAAAGAAATTCCCCGTAAAAAGGGTTTTTGGGGGTGTTTTTTTCCCGGGGTTTGCCTTGTAAAAATTTAAAAAATTTTCGCAAAAAAATTTCCCGATTTATTGGAAAAAAAATTTTTTTTTTAAAATTTTCAAGCCTAACGTTTAAAAAAATTTTTGTGACCCCTGTGGGGTCAAATTTTGCTCATTTAAACCCCTGGATATACCCCTTAAGGGGTTTTTTTGTATTTTCCCAAATTTTGGGGGTTTTTTTTAGGGGAGTTTTTTAAATTTTTTAAAGCCCCTTGGCTGTCCGAAAAAACTAAAAAAGGGCCCCCAAAATAAAATGTAATAAAAAGGAGCCCCCCCGGGGCCCAAAGTAGGGGGCTCCCCCTATTCGGGGGCTTGTGGTTGACCCAAAATTAATGAAATGGGCCACATTTTGGGTTATCTCTGAAACGGCAAAAATCTGGGGAAAAAAAAATTTTTAATTTGCTTTTTCCTTGATCACTTTTAAACCGTATTTCTTGTGAATAATCCCAATAAAAATTGAAAAACCCTCCCAAAAAAAGAAAAAAATTTTGAAACTTACTTCCATTTTGTTTTAAATTTTGGGGAAACACTAAAGGGTTAAAAAATTTTCCTAAATCCCCAGTTTTGGGAAAAACTTTAAGGGGTTTTTAGTTTCTTAGATGAGGTATTTATGGGGGTATCTAACTTTAAAGGTAAATTTAAAAAAGTCACTTTAAAAAATGGACTGGTACCCCAAAAAAAGTGTCTTGCAAATTTTGTTTAAAAATTTGAAAATTATATAAATTTCTAAAGCCCCCTTAAGTCGTTTTAAAAAAAAAAAAAGACATTTAAAAAAAATTTGGCCAAACTACGCGACATTTGGTAGATGCTTTTTTTTTTAAAAATATTTTGGGGTGGAATAACTATTGTCTTTTAACCAAAGGTAAAATTTTTTAATTTTAAAATTTTGGTAAAATTTTTTTTAAATTTTTCACGTTTTTTTTATATTTTTCACAAATAAAAACAAACATTTTTTGGACCCAAAATTTTTTTACTATTTAAAGTTAAGGTGTCACGAGGAAAAACCCCAAACTTGAATCACATGGATTTGGGTTAAAGTTTCAAAAAGTTATTCTCACATTTAAAATGCAAATGAAAAGATTTAAAAAAAAGGGGCTTTTCAGAGAGGCCAAAAAACTGGGTTGGCCGGGGAAGGGGTTAGTTTAAAAAGTACAACTCAACCCGGGCCCTTTATTAGGTTTCCCCATGCTAGTAAAAGGGGGTTTTGGGCCCCCCCTTTTGCCTTCAAGGGAAATGCCTTTAATTCTTCGTGGCATAGATTCCCCAAGGTGTTGGGAAAAGATTTCTCCCAAAAGGTTTCCAAGGGGCCCCAAAAAGTGCCAAGAAAATATTCCCCCCACCATGACACACACCCCCCAGCTGAACCGCTGTTTTTCCCGGGAGGTTTGGGTCCATGCTTTCAAGTTGTTGACGCCAAATTTTTGACCTACCAAACCCCAAAGGTTTGCAGAAAAAATCGAGGGCCCCATCAGACCAGGCAACGTTTTTCCAATTTCTTTCTGTCCAAAATTTGTGAGCTTGGGCCCAAATTTTGGGGCCCCTCAGTTTTTCCCGTTCCCTTAAACTGAAAAAGGGTGGCACCCCCTGTGGTTTTGCTGCTGTAGCCATCTGCCTCAAAGTTGCCGTATGGGGCGTTCCGAGATGCCTCTTCTGCCTTCCTTGGTTGTAACGGGTGGGTATTTGGGGGTCACTGTTTGGGCCTTTCTATCAGCTCGAAACCCCGTCTGCCCCTTTTCCTTTTGACCTTTTGGTTTTTAACCCAAAGGGATTTCCCCCACCCCCAAGGGGCTGCCGCTTTAATGGATGTTTTTTCTTTTTCGGGCCTTCTCTGTAAACCCTAGAGATGGTTTTGGTTTTTTGTTGAAATCCCCCGGAATCAGCGTTTCTGAAAATACTCCCGGGCCAAACCCTTTTGGCACCAAAACCCAATTGCCCGTTAAAAAGGGACCTTAAATCACCTTTTTCCCCCTATTGGGTGCTCGGTTTGAAATGCGGGGATTGTTTGCCATTTTTACATGCCTAAAAGCCTGAGTTGCCGCCAAAAGGGATTTGGCTGATTAGAAATTAAGTGTTCACGAGCAGTTGGACAGGTGTACCTAATAAAGTGGCCGGTGAGTGTATATGCAGCTGCACTGGACGCACACTGGACTTCAGATCCAATACCCCACAAAATCAGAAATAGAACGTTAAGAGAAGCAGTCTCTGAGAAAAGCTGTGACACCCCCCTAAAATCGCTGTATAAAAATGAGTTCTTTAGTAAGAGATATCATTAGCAGCCGTGGCAGCACCTTCCCTAATCAGTACAGTGAGAGCGGTATGAGCTCTGCACATGTCATGTAGGCTATGCCCTTCTTCCTCCCAGAGTTCTTTGCCCCATGTAACGCCATGTGCTCGCAGCCATTTTATCAATCAAAAGCACACTTCGTTCACGCGAAGTACCCCAAAGTTCGACTTCGTTCCGAACCGAAGTTTTCCAAAAATTCTAAACGAATTCCACTTCGTTAGAATAGATTCGCCCATCTCTATTTATAACCATGCATTTTATATTGTATATTCATTGTTTATGTATTTTTAGGTATTTGTTTGTTTATTTTTTTATCTTTTGGCTCATTTGGAAGTTGCTGTGAATAGATGTTGGGAAGACACTATTAATTTTGGAGTTTTGGATTTTTCTATAAAAGAGAAAGAAAGAAGAAAGAAAGAGAACACTATGGGAAAATGAAAAAAAATATTGGCAAAAAAAAATATATATATTTTTATATACACTGTATTCCTTCAGCATATATTTTGTCCTTGATTAATAGCTTTGAATATTACACATTAAGATTTTTTTCACTTTTTTATTTTTTGATTGAGGTTGGTTTCACCTTATTTTATCACATTTTAATACACATAGTAAATTATGCACTCAGTAATTTTGTGTGTTTTGTATTATATATAAAATATCTATACACATTATGTACATATATTTTTCTAAATAACACTTTTTCTTTGTTGTTTGATAAATCTCATGTTTTTAGGTACACACTATTAAGTATTCATTTATGTTTTCTCCTTAATATATATATAAATAATTTTTTATTTGTTTGATTTAGATTAGGATTTTTAGTATTCCCATAGCGTAAGATGTGTTATCCCTGTCTCTTTCAATAGTGTGTTGCTATATTGACAGCTGTTGTTTTATACTCTGTCAGCCCTGTGAGGTTGTGCGCTTCGCCTCGCTCCGTCCGAGTTGCGTCGCCATGGAGATTATGCGGGATTATTGCGTGATGCGCTGGTGTAACGCCTTTCTTTCGCGCCGACATGCTGCGGCGGGTATGCGACGGGAAGCGCCGTTGAAACTATTGCAGGTGCGTGTGTGAGGTCTAATTGTTGGGCCTTCTATATAAAGTGGTTTTTATGGTCATATGGTTATGCTCCCCTGAAGAAGCTGGTCACGCGAAACGCGCGTAGGGAGACTCATTGACACATACCATTGGGGTAATAATATTGTATTATGTTTATTTCACACTGGTATTCTATGTATATTATTCTATCAAGTTTACTATAGACCTATGATCCTATGTATGTGTATATATATATATATATATATATATATATATATATATATATATGCACTATTTTTCTATCTGATATATATCAATTATTGCATCACTATCTCTTTATAGGGGTTTTATTGTTTATTCATTTAATCCAATATATGGTTGATACATTTGCACTTTAGTACATTTGTTCCTTATATTTATTTAATAGTGTTTGAGTTATATAAAAAAATATTTTTTGGAATATATATTTCACTATGTAGATATGGATCTTGGTAGTTAATTGTATTTATATGAATTATTGATGTAATTCCCTTTTGGTATGTGTTAATCTCCATTATCATGTGTTACTTTTATAAATTTTTGTATGGTGATTTTAAATTTTTTTGAGTTATAAATAAAATTATTTTATTAATTTGATTTTCTCTGACTATTGTTGTTGAAGAGCACCGAACGAACGGCTTGTAGAGTTTGTTTTGCCTTTTCGCCCTCTACTTAGCATCTGCATATCACAAGGCATTATGGGAAAGGGGCTGGGGCGAGGGACAAGAATACCGAAACTGCGTTGTCTGCAGATGAGATACTGGCTTTGCTAAAATCCTGTTTGCTTTCTCAAGACTCGGTGGGTCAAAAGCAAATTGAGGATTTGTTACATCCAACAGAGGGCGCTGTGGGCGTCTCAGCCCCTTTCCCATAATGCCTGGTGATATTGTTGTTGATAAATTTGTATTGAGTTGGTCATTGGTTAGTTACTATTTGTTTTTTTCTTCTGTATTGTGGTCTACATTTCATCTGTAGCATTGAGTGCAGTTGCTTCCAAAAGGTAAGGGTGCTGGGGCAAGCCCAGATTCCTTGTACTAAATCTGTTTTTGGGAGCAGACATTTGGAGCAAGTGAGTTTAAGGTTAGAAGCTAGTGGTATATGGCGTGATGTATAAAGTGAAAGTGAGTCTCTCGCCACTTTTCACTTATAACCACTTTACTCATATGGTTCCACCCTTCCAGAATGATCTGAGGAATTCCTGAATCTGGGAAATCCTTTTTCCATCTGGAAAATAGTTTGGATTCCCAACTCTGAGCATCTGGGACGTGGAGTTTCGAGTTGAGCATGGATTGGGAGTGTCAGTGAGAGGTGGGGCCGATAATCTCATCAAAAGGGTTAGATGGAAACTCTCTTGTTCCAGGCGCACCACCCTGGATTTTTGCAAAGCTTAAAGGGAATGTGTCATCAAAAAATGACTTATTGTTTAACTCACATTTTTATGTTAAACACATTTTTTAGGAATTTTTGGTTATTTTTTTTTAATTTTACATATCACTTTCAGTATTTTTTTTATAATTTTTGAAGTCCTGCAGTTTTCACTTTGGCCACTCAGCCTAATAATCGTCTGGCACTTCCTGTTCTGTTTAGAGAGCTTTTCAGCAGTGTGCTCATTATCAGTAAAAGCAGGGTCAAACTGAAAGGAGACACCATTGTGTACAGATAACACAGAATCCACCAGTCACAAGAGGAGATGTAACAGCTCACCCTCTCCCCTCCCTTCACAGTGAAAACCCTCCTATACAAGTCTATGGGACAGAATCTGTCTTAAGAATCCTATGTGCATGAAGCTGCTGAAAGTATCTCTTATTGCTGTTAAAGTAGTGCAAGCAAGAATGTCTTCCCCAAAATCATATATAGTGGGCCGAATTGAGAAATCTACAATCAGAAAATAAAAACGACTGAGAGGAAAAGAATATGGATCAGGGTCTTGATTTAATAAGTAAAAAAAAAAAATTGGTGACTTTAATACCTGTCTATGGGTGAGAAAGTGGGAAGGCGGTATTTGATGTGCCTTTTGTAGTTCATATAGAGGGAAATAGGTATTTTTTTGAAGCATCAAAGAAGTGTCAAAGTTAGTAAAAGTTGCAGTTGAGAAGGTGTTTATTTCCCACGCTATGTGGGAATACTGGGTATCCGTTCAGGGGCATATGTTTGCTCAATAAAGCAGGCAGACTAAAAAGTTTGCAACATATTTTCTATGTGACTATGGTATCCCACATTAAGATGCAGGACCCGATACCTATCGGATTATGAACTTAGTTGGTGTGCAATAGGCCTGAGAGGTTCCACGGGGATGCCAGCATTGCCTCCAACTCCTTGTTGGAATAGAATGATGTGTGCTTGATCCAGTCTAGGCAATCCCTAAGATTGCATGCTAGGTTATACTTCCTGACATTGGGAAGATTGATTCCTTCATTGATCCTAGGGAGCATAACTTGTAGCTGCTGAAATTCTGGGCTTCTTATTTGCCCATATAAATCTTGCGAACCCAGTCTTAATTATTCTAACGTCCGAATGTTTTAAAAGTAATGGGATCGTTTGCAGAGGGTATAGAAGCTTGGGAAAGCTCATGATGCAAGTAAGATGGCATTGAGCTAGGAGCGAGAGGGGTAATTTGGCCCACTTGTCCAATTCCCTAATTATTTTCAGAATTGGGAGGGGGTGGTATTTTAGGTTATATATTGTTATGAGTCCTAGCCCTAATTACACACTGAATATCCACCTTGGCAGGAAGTCTGTACTTAAACCCTCTCCCCCCAAACTATGTTTACATTCCTTCCTGTGGATATATGCATTATGTCCCATTATGCCGTGGTTTAGTGTCTTCAGTATTTCTTTTTCTTACATGCTTTATGTGCCAATTAAAGTCCAAAAGACATTGGGTAACATATCCCAATACGCAAGTGCCGTTTTTTTGGTCTATTTTGCACCTAAAATACTCTTGACGCCATATACTTGATATAAATGAACTGTAATATACTAAAACCAGCCGCATTATATGCCGGACACAACACAGTGTAATGCTCCTAAAAAGGCACATTAAATGTAGTAGCGATGATAAACTGTGCACCTCCAGTATGCAATGTGCTTATTGAGGCACATTACATACACTAGTAATGATACACTATGCACCGCGATTGCCCAATGTTCCTTATGCGGCGCAATGCACCTTTTTAGATGCACTAAGTTTACTATGCAAGGTATACCAGACGCCAGAGTTTTGAAAGTATCTTACTTTCAGACGCACTTTCGACTGATTAAATGCACCTAAAATCTGCTGTGACGACGCAAATTTTCGGACATGTCGCCCACTGTGTTTACCCTATAGACCGCTATGGCATTGTCGGTTACATTGGAAAAAGGTATACTCGTAGATGCCATTGACTTTGCACCAAGACATAATGTAAATCGTTTATACAGGAAGAAGAATCCATAATCGCAGTGTAAAAATGGTGATTCTTTTTGTGAAGTGTTATTGGGCATTAATCAAAAATTGTTTGACAAACTCCTATTTATACTTAAATTTCTAAATGTTGTTTTACAGGTACATATTTCTACACTCTTGTTCAGAGTATGGTTGACTGGGGGTACACACGTGATGTTAATGTGAGAGGAGCACCTTATGATTGGCGCAAAGCTCCCAGTAAGTATATTAAATAATGAAAATTAACACGGACTAGAAGCTGCATACAAAAATGTTTGATTTCTTGTGTGTGTTGTAGCTTAATAAAGCTTTTCAGATGTTGATCGGGTTTTCAAATTAAAACAGGATTTATTCAATGCAAGCATTGGAGACACACACAGCATATTACATTGCATATGCTAAAAAGAAAATGTCTGCCCCCTCCTACTGCAATTCATGGTTTTATAGACCTCCTTCTCCTGCAAGAATACATTTAGCCAATCAATTCAAAACATAGCCTCTTATACGCTGGTTTAAAGTTTAGTTTCCATATGGCCACCTCCTTACTCACTGAAACAAAGAAACTTTATTCCTTTAAATGTCATACCTCCAGGCCATGTGTTTCCAATCATTGGAGGAGGGGGTGGGGGCATGTCTATTGACATTCCAAGACCTGAGTGCTTCAAACTTTGATGAAAAGCACACAAAGAGTATATACAAATCATTATCAGTATAAAACTATAGATATTACGCTCACAATTCTCCCCCTTTGAGCCGATATGTGTGATCCGATCTGTCTTTAGGTTTTTCTGAGTACATTCTCATGCAGCTAACCTGCATTGCCAGACTTCCTAGTTACATGCTTCTTTATTCCCTACCTACATTATGCTGGATTCCTCAGAAAAAAGATCGCCTACACATATTAAGCTCATCTAACATATTGAGGCTGCTTATGCCCTGAAGAGAAGATATTATATTCTTACAAGTCATAACAAGATATGACTATCTTCTTTTAGTTTCCTAACATCCATCTACGGTGACCACTGAACATTTAATACACACACATTATTATGAGCAGTACACCTTGTATAACCATCTGTAATATCCCTATCAGCTATCCACTTAGGCCTCTAAACCAATTTGCTAGATTTAAAAATGACAACACATCACCCCATCATGAGGCCTTCTTCACTTGGTTTTGCTTTCTCAACCATACATCACTCAGTCTTTCAAAAAACACTATTTTTAAATTTGCCCTTATTTGCAAATTTCCTACTGGATCAGTATAAAAATCAAGTAACTTATACCCATGAAAACTAAATGAGATTTTCCCCGTTTTCCTTGGCTTGCTATCTGCTGCCCTTTTATACAGTGTATGCTTAGGAATCTTGTTTATATCTACATCCTTATGGGGGACTAAGAAGGTAAATGGTGACAGCCTAGCTATTATGCATGTTCTTTCTACACCAAGAATAATCCACTTATGTGCAGCATATATCATGTCTTCTGGTAGATCTTTCAGATGTGTGAACCTATGTAACAGATTACTATCATATACAAAGAAGCAATTCTATTATACACACACATCTCCTTTTACTATCCCCAGATCCTCTAACTGTATTCCAAAACCTACATTCGAAGTTATCACCATTTTCTTGAGGGACCTGATTACTAAAGTCCCATTTCCAAATGCAGAACACTTGTCACATCTATTAAAAGGAAATATTTACTCTCTTCCCATTTTAATCTATGAGTATCTATTACTAAACAAGTAGCTCCTACAGCAACATAAATCCCTACATTATCACAAATGGAGGTCTTTCCTATTGACACTTTCAACTCAGGAGCTCATCATTTTCTAGACTTTACTAACGGTACTGGTACTCTTATATTTCCAACCCTCCTGTATTAACACATTCACTCTCTGACCCTCATCTGTATGTGTTGTGAGGTTAACATAAAAAAACATTGAATGTGTCCATCTTGTTATGGGTAAGAGTACTCCAGTGATGTTCTATCATTAGTCCAGATTTGAAATTAGGAGCTGTAGTTACTAGGGGGTAGCAAGACATAGTAACAATTCCTCCCAGGTTGACAGAATTACTAGATAAGGTATAGTCTTAGCACTTGCTGGGATGTGCACATATTCAAAATTAATCATATGTTTAGTTTTTTGACGTTGCAGGAACTTATTCAGCATCTTTCATCTTTCTGGTCACGGGAAGGAGTGATTCTCTCATAGTGGCTGGTGTGGACCCAGTTGTTCTTTCCCTCTAGTTTCATCAAAGTCTCAGTTTTCAGCAGAACTTGAAAGGGACCGTCGTAATGATAGGCTCAAGGCTCCTTCTTATGTGTCTTTCAAGGACCACCCAATCACTCAGTTCAAGGTAGTGGCTACTCATGTCACTTCTCATTTTTCGGGAATGAATCAAAAACTTGTTAAATGTCTGCTTCAAGGTGTTTCGCCGGGTCTGTACTTCCTGTCATACTGTTATGCTGTATGGTAAAAGCTGTGGGAATATGCCCCTGTCTTGGGGGAATACCAACCAAGATCTCATAGGGAGACCGTTTCATTTTCCTCAAGGTGTACAACAGACTGGAAACAAAGCTAATGGCAAACACTCTGACCATGGCTTCGCTGTTTCTTTCATTTAACTGTTCTATTTTTCCTTTCCTCTGAAGATGGTAGAGAAGGTGAAAGGCCTGTTCTATACCTAAGGCAACCGTCTCTTCTTTCATGACTTCTCCTGTGAAGTGTGTTCCTCTATCACTCTCTATTGTTTCTGGTAGCCCAAATCAACACCTTAATTGACTTTTTGGGCATTTTTCTGCTGCTTTCTGTATTGGGAAGGCTTCAGGCCAACCGGAAAAGAGATCTACGCCAACAAGGACAATTTGCACTCCTTGGAATGGACACAGCGGTCGAGGCATGTGTTTCTAGGGGAACCTTTCCTATGTTACCTATTCTGTGTTTTGCACATGTCATACAGACTTGATAGTATCTGGCTGCGGCCATACTGAAGCCAAGAGCAACCCAATACTTGTTTACTAGCAAACATATACATAGCGGTCTTGGACTGGTGGGTCAGTCCATAGGCTTCTTAGGCCATCATTGGGAAAAGGACCCAGGGGAGGCAGAGCTTATTGTCTACACTCCACAGGCCACCCTCATTTAACTGAGCTCCCTGTTTCTCCCACTTCCCCTTTTCGACCTTCTGAGCTTTGGATTGAAGGATCCTAAGGACATCAGGGGTAACAGGGTATATGGTGGACATGGCCTGTACAGTCACAAGATCCTTAACCCTAGGCTTTGTCGCAGCCAGTTTTGCCGCTTTTGTCTGTTCCTATTTCCCCTTTGCTTTGGGGCTGTCAGATTTTGTATGTGTCCTGACCTTAATTGTTCCAAGCTCTGTAGGCAACAACAGGGCTTTCATTAGGTCTCTGACACTTTCTGCATTCTTGATGGGTTTCTATTTGATGTTAAGAATGCCCAGGTTCTCCATAAGGCACCATAATCATGGGCTATTCCAAATGTATGACAGGAGTCTGTGTATATGTTTGTATTCTTACCCACAGCCGCTGTTCATGCCTATGGTACTGTCCTCAACTCCCCACCTGGCAAATAAGGAGGAAGTGGATCTTTTATTACCTTATGATGCGTGACCACCGAATATCCAATGTGATACATGCTGTATTCCCAGTACCTGGGGTTAAACTCAAAGGTTTGAAATTTGTGATTGGGAAGACCTTCACATGGGTAAATCCTATTGTTTCTTGTGCCATTAGGACCATACAAGCATATGGTCTTTACCATATGTGCCATTAGGACCATACCATCTTTACCATCTACTTCTTCCCCCTTTGGGTCTAAATTCTAGGGTAACAGAGTGGTAGAGTTCAAGGTTCTACACAAGTCAGTGAAACACTTGGGACATCAGTAACACACTGCAGGCGTAGCTAACAGGCCATAGAGATATGTCATAGTTGCACCATGAGAATATCATGTACATCATACAGGGTATGTATTGTTACGGGGTAATCCAGTACAACCTCTGAGACTTTATGTATAAGTACTTGTACTACAGTGGCTACTCGTACACATAAGGGGTTTCCTCTCGCCACTGGATTTAATCTAGCTGAGTTATAGCTACTGGTCTCTGCTGTGTACAATGTGACTGTGTAAGGACATCGCAGTACAGCGAGAACAGCTTGTCATAGTCAGGTGTGCTCAGGGCAGGTGTAGAGGAAATTAACAACTTCAGAGTTTGGAATTTGTTAAGTGCCTCCTCTATCAGCTTAAATGGCCGTGTAGCCAAACACTCATACAGAAGCTGTATAAGCAAACAAGCTGATCATATTAAAATATATTACAATATTATATTAAACTCAGGAATATTCTGAGTTGCTCTAGACTCCCAGAAGTCAGGTCCTTTATGATCTGTATTCGGTCTCTGGTCAGGTGCCTGGCACCAACCGACAAGCGGTGTCCTAGAAGGTAACTTTGTCTATAAAAACTGTAACTTGTCCATTGAGACTCAGGCCCTCGATCAGCTAAAAAAACAAAAACAAAACAGAGATAGTGCAGGTGATATCCACTGTTACAGCACTGAGGACAGAACTGCTTATATCTTATTGGTTAATTTAAGAAAATAGTAAGCATCTCATCTCTAAATGATAAGGTATCTGTAATACAGCCTACAACAAAAATACATAAGGAAGAGAAGACTAACTAAACCCTTTCTCTACAGTAATCTATCAGTCCCAGAAAACTGACAATTCACAAACTGGAGCCTGTTTCTGGAAGATCTACAACTATTGGCTCTTCCCTTGGCCCGCCCCCTGAGTCTGGCAGCCTGTACCTCTCTATCTTACCATCAGTTGTAAAAAGCTCACCAGCTGTACACATCATGTAGGACTACATGGCTTTTCATATAACAAGACAGACAAACAAAGAGTTAGCCAGACACAAAGAAGTAACCACAAATTAACATAAAACAAACAAAGAAACAAAGGATCCTTCATACATTTCCACACATACAACATAAAAAACTTCAGACTAAACAAAATGAAAAGAAAAAAAAAACAAAAACAAAATATCAATGCCACCAAAAGCAAAACAATGGCAATGATCAAAATTAAAATAACCCAAGACTTTAGAGTCTTTTACTTCAAATCAATATAAAAAAATTAGTAAAAATTCATCTCTCCATTCCTACAAGAGAACACAAGGTTAATATTTAATTTTGCTCCTCTCCACCTAAAGAAAAAATTTGGGAAAAAAAAAGTTTAAATAACATTCCTGGTAATATAAAAAGGGTTAAAACATAGAAATATTCAAAATTTTGACAACTTTTGTGCACAATCCCCAATTTATTTGCTTATATTAAATGAGCTCTTTTAATTTGCCACGTGGACTTATTTTAACTTCAACTTCAACCAAATTTTTGAGGAATCCTTTGCAACTTATACACCAATATTAACTTATATTCTATATTTAAAAACAAAAGCATACATGAATATAGAATATATCTTGTTTTTTACCAAACATCATCTGCAGAGCTTTTCCTGTAAAAACAAACATATCAATTTACACACAAAAAACTAAAAATTCATAATGTTTCTACACAATAAGTGCAGTAATCAATGAAAAAACACACAATGGAGTCTCAGCATCTCGAGTTGGACCCTTCCCCCCTCCCTTCTGAAATCAGAGCTGCTGCTGCTGCACTATAGATCCCAGAAGTCACAGAAATGGAGGGAAATAACCTTTTTCACTGCTTCCCATCTCACATGGCATAATTTCCTTCATTAAAACCCATTATATAGGTGACAACTAAAACCTCACACTTATTTTGAAGTCTTTCCTTCATTTTTCTACTTTCAAATGTCCAACTTTCACCATTACAATTTTCCAACTGTTTCTAACTTCCTGCTCTTGTCTCTACAATTTTTACTGCGGTTTAGAGAGAATTTTTTCACTGCCCAACGAGTTACCCAAATTACTCGTTCCAAATTCTACAGCGTCGTCACGCTGAATTAGTTTACATAATACCTCTGATGTGGGTTAGATTCAAAATCTAACCACTCATTCAAGTTTCCCAAACAAATACAAATTAGTTAGTATCATACCTCTGAGATGACTAGATTAAAAATTCAAATCACCTCATTCGCGTCTCCAACTATTAAACAAACTATTTAGTATCGTACCTCTGATGGTTAGATTAAAAAAAACGAAACCATTCATTCACGCTCTAAATATTAAACAAACTAGTTAGTATCGTTTCCTCTGATGGTTAGATTAAAAATCTAAAACCATTCATTTACGTCTCTAACCAACGACTGAAATAATTTCTCTAAACTTTTATTATTTTCTGCAATAACCACTATTTGCTATCAAACGAGCAGGAAACTCACTGAAATCATTCATGGGGGGGATTCACTCCCCTCCTCAAAGGGAAATTTCCTTTGTTCTAAAGCCAGCTAAGGACACTGCAGCCATGAGACCTTTTGACCTTTCACAAAAAAGTAAAGCTCACACAAAGCACAAATTCTATATCTATATATTTCTATATATTTCTTTCACTTGGGGTGCCTCATCAAGCAGAGAGCCTCATACGTGTCATCAATCAATGCATACACTCCCTTTCAGACACCCTCCTATTTTGTTATATGTTATATTCAATTGTTCCACATCCAATCACATTCATTCACTGTTCATTATCCAAACAGCACATATTTATACATAGTATTGAACCACGATCACATCATTTCATTTGATATTTTATCAAGGATCTTAGGTCAGATGTCTATAGTGATCTGGGAAAAACAGCCGGACAGAGAAGCCAATACTTGAAGAGACAGAATATATATAGTAAGCAAATATAAAATATATTGCTTACCTTTTTTTTTTATTTGATGCGCATCTTTTTATTCTGCTTTTCAAATATTGTTCATCTCGTATTAGTCCGGATGCCAAATCAATTTTCTGAGCCCCACTTGGAAACACCATTTTGTTGTAGCTTAATAAAGCTTTCAGATGTTGATCGGTTTCAAATTAAAACAGGATTTATTCAATGCAAGCATTGGGGACACACACAGCATATTACATTGCATATGCTAAAAAGAAAAAAGTCTGCCCCCTCCTACTGCAATTCATGGTTTTATAGACCTCCTTCTCCTGCAAGAATACATTTTTGCCAATTCAATTCAAAACATGCCTCTTATACGCTGGGTTTTAAAATTTAGTTTCCATATGGCCACCTCCTTACTCACTGAAACAAAGAAACTTTTTCCTTTAAATGTCATACCTCCAGGGATGTTTTCCAATTTTTTGGAGGTGGGGGTGGAGGCATGTCTATTGACATTCCAAGACCTGAGTGCTTCAAACTTTGATGAAAAGCACACAAAGAGTATATACAAATCATTATCAGTATAAAACTATAGATATTACGCTCACATGTGTGTGTATATATACAATAGATTATCCCTAAAGGCCTTAATCTCCCTTTTTATTGGTGCAGTTATACTGTAAAATCAGGGCTGTGGAGTCGGTTCATTTTATAACAACTCCTGCAAAATAGGCACCGACTACGACCTCCAAAATATATAATTAGTTGGTACAGCTAGTCCGATGCAGTGCAAAGAGCAAGAGGAATTGGGTCTTGCCAGTGCTACTGCTCCCATATCTTCAGCCTCATCACATGAGGAGTGTAATTGATGACATGGAGCACGAAAGCGCTGTCACATGGGAAAAGATTCCGCTCCCATAGCAAACAGATTGACCATATTTCAGCTAAATTGTTCACTTTCTTTCAAAGAAGTAAAGAGTTCAACTATTCATCAATACTGACTGTGCCTGAGGCAATTTCTTTATACCCTACATTGTTAGAGATGTTGCCCCTGTAGTCACCGCTTTGCCCCCAACAAAAGTTATCGGCCGTTCTCTAGCCTGGAAATAATAAGATCAGATGTGAGGTCATCTATGCAGGATGTGATGGAGGCAATACTCTTTCTCAGAACAAATCATAGACTCAACAAATGTTATTCAGGACACTCTTGTTGAAAACTGTTTTTTACCACTTCCTGCAGCGTTTTTCATCTTTTCAATTTTTTTGTCTTCTAAAGTCATATCCAATAAATATATTTTATATTGACAAGCAAAGGGTAACAATATTTTGAACCTTTGACTTTCAGGCTCTGTATCTCACCATCCACTATAGCTTTGAACATGAGACTACCATCTTTTTATAGATAATCGTCTTAGCGATCTCATACATAAGTTTGACCTGCAACTATTTAGCATATGCTTAGTTCTGCAGATTCTAGTCAGGTAATTGCATTGTTATTATTTTGCTCCTGGTAGAGGGACAATCTTTTTCTTGTATACTTCAAATTACAACCTGTTCTCACATTCCCTAATAGCTCAGTGTGTTATTAGGCTGATTCCCAAGCGAATGGTTACTAGTTTGAGCAGCCATGGAGGAGATTTCCCAAGAAAAGAGAAGCAACATTATCCAGCTCATCGATGGCGTCTCTGGGCCAAGAAAATTGCCAAACTGCATCACGTGAGGCTATGACAGCTGGAAGAATATGAAATTAAGTCCGCCCATTCATTCCAAAGCCAAGAGGTGGACGTCTAGACAAAATATCGAAATCAACAAGTTGGCTCATCACAAGGTCTATCAGTTCTAACGTAACAGACACTGCAGTGGAGGTGGCTCGTATGCTTCGTAAGAGTGAGATCACAGACGTTCATGCAAGCACCATGTAACACGCATTACACAGGTCTGGAATGATGACCTGAAAAATGGTGAAGAAGCCTCGACTTCAATCTCGTTATAAGAAGCGTTGGCTTGAGTTTGCAAAAAAGTGCGAAAAATGGAAAATTGGAAATGGATGATTTGGAGAGATGAGATGAAAGTCAATAGACCAGGCTCTGATGGGGCTAATGGGTTTGGAAGAATCAAGGGAAAAGGGGGTAATGGATCAAGAAATTGAAGAACCTGTCAAGTTCGGTGGCGGAAGCCTGATGATATGGTTTTGTTTTACAGCCATAGATGTTGGATACTTGACCAGGATCGATGTTGATCTCAATGCTGAGCTATATGTGAGTGTCCTACAACAAGAGTTACTTCATATACTTTGGGTATAAAATTGTCAACATAGTGTTGCAGCAGGACAATGACCCGAAGTACATGTCAAGGTTGGAGAAGGAATGGTTCAATGACAATTAAGAAGAGTTGCTGTATTGGCCTCCACAGTCCCTAGACCTCATCCCAAACGAACACTTGTGAGTAAGAAAAAACTGTATTCGTATCCAAGCCCATATTCACCAACATTGGGAACATGTAGAAGAGACCTGGGATCAGATTTTGGTCCAGACATGCTTGAATCTGATCCAGAGCATGCCCAGAAGAATTCAGGCAGTATTGAATGCCAAAAGGTGGATTTACCAAATACTAACAAAATAATAAACATGAACATTTAGATTTTTAAGAGCAAAACAGTAACAATGCAGTTACATGACAATCTGCAGAACTAAGCAGATGCTAAATACTTGCACGTCAAATTTATGTATAAGATAGGTAAGATGATTGTCTATAAAATAATGATAGTCTCATGCTCAAAGCTGTAGTGGATGGTAAGATATGGAGCCTGAAAGTCAAAAGATCAAAACATTGTTACCATTTTGTTTGTCAATGTATGTTCCACCTAAATAGCTCGATTATTGTATCATAAGGGCATGTCCCCACAGCAAGGGTTTTAGCACAGTTTAACAGTCTGTTAGACGTGTAAGAAACAGTCTGAAAACCTGCAAGCAACGCTCCCCCATAGACTTCAATAGGAAAACAGTTGGGCGGTCCCCACTGAACTGTTGTTCTGTCGGGCGGTTTTTCACACTGCAGACAGTCGGAAAAACACAGAACATGTTCATTCTTCCGACCGGTTTCCAGACTGAAATTTATCATTGGAGTCAATGTAAACCGCTCAAAACTGAGTGAGCGGTGTTTGGCACGGTTCTCGGTTTTTCCAAAAAAAGTGAAGAATGATCCCACCTAGAGTGGGTGTGTTTTTGGAGGTCTTTTTGCATTTTCTTAACACAGGAAGGTCCTGCAAAGCACTTCAGTGTGAACGAGAGTCTATAAATCCTCTTTTCAGCCTAAATTAACCACATTTTTATGCTGTTAACAAGCACATGTGCTTAAAGTGAAAGTGAAAAAGTTGACCTTTGTGCATCATTGTTTAAATTGTGGAGATAAAAAAAAAATCACATGGTTTCTTGCATCAATCAGGAATACTTTTTCAATCTGTGAAGTGGGGACCGCTGCACGGATTTTCCATTAAGGTCCGTGTAAAAGTTTGTCAGCCAGTTTACAAAACCGAAAACCGCTGAAAAACAGACCGGTTTTTGTGAGAATAACATTTCAAAAACCGCATGAAATGGATCGTTTGGCCTAGTCCCCACGGCACTGTTTTTAAGCCGGTTTTCAGTTTTGTAAACCGGCTGACAAACTTTTACACGGACTTTAATGGGAAATCCGTGCAGCGGTCCACACTTCACGGATTTTCAGTCCGGCGGTTTTTCAGACCACCAGCGGTCTGAAAAACATAGAACATGTTCATTCTTCTCACCGGTTATCGGGTGGAACATGAATGTGTCTATGTGAAGGGGAGGGCTTTTCTCCATTAACTGCGAAGAAAAGCCGTCCCCCGGCGGCCATGTGCATGGCACGAAAACAGTACAAATACCAGTCGGATAAACTGACCGGTATTTCTCCTGTGATGTGTAAACAGCCCCTTCTGCTGAGGCAAAAACAGAGCTGTTTTTGTCCTTTGCCGTGTGAATCGGCTGCAAACCGCCTGGCGGTTTTTCAGACCGCCGGCAGTCCGAAAAATATAGAACATGTTCATTCTGTCGACCGGTTTTCCGACGGAAGATGAATATGTCTATGTGAAGGAAGAGGGCTTTTCTCTGTTAACTGCTGAGAAAAGCAGCCCCCCAGCGGCCTTGTGCATAGCATGAAAACCGTACAAATACCGGTCGGATAAACCGACCGGTATTTGTCCTGTGGCATGTAAAACGGCCCCTAAAAAGCCTGATGTTACCATTTTACTACAGTTAAGTTATCACTTAAACATGCACCATATATGAGGGAGTCGGAGGTTTGGGTAATTTCGGAGTCGGGGTTTTAGCTTGGCGACTCCACAGCCCTGTGTTCAATGACAAATGTACATACATAAAATGATTAACCCAGGTCGTTTTCCCCTGTTGACAACCAGGCACATTTTTTTTCCGTTCATGCGGGTTTGAAAGTTATAACGCTTAGTACGTTCTCTAATTATTTATAAAGTGGAAGTAGAGGGAGAAGACAAGCAAGGTGCTTTCTTCATTTAGTAAATGTGTATTGTTTGGTATTAACAATTTTACACAATATATTGCACTTGCCAATAGTCGCATCTGAAATGTCCTGGTTCTACTCCAGAATCCTTTGCTGTTGACTGCACTTGGGAGGGAATAAAGTTAATTCACTTATACTATTTTTAGAATAATTTTTGTATAAGGTATCTGTTCACACAATTAAAAATTACGTTTTTATTGCTGGATTTAATTACCGTATATACTCGAGTATAAGCCGACCCGAGTATAAGCCGAGGCACCTACTTTTGCCACAAAAAAACGGGAAAGCTTATTGACTCGAGTATAAGCCTAGGTGGAAAACGCAGCGACTACTGGTGAATTTTAAAAATAAAAATAGATACCAATAAAATTACATAGGCAGGTATAGGCAGTTTAATGTCCCACATAGGCAGTTTAATGTCCCCCATAAGCAGATATAGGCAGTTTAATGTCCCCCATAGGCTGGTATAGGCAGCTATATGTCCCCCATAGTACTAGGCAGGTATAGGTAGGCTATAGGTAGTACTAGGCAGGTATAGGTAGGCTTATAGGCAGTACTAGGCAGGTATAGGTAGTACTAGGCAGGTATAGGTAGTCTTATAGGCAGTACTAGGCAGGTATAGGTAGTACTAGGCAGGTATAGGCAGTACTAGGCAGGTATAGGCAGTACTAGGCAGGTATAGGTAGGCTTATAGGCAGTACTAGGCGGGTTAAAAGGTAGTACTAGGCAGGTATAGGTAGGCTTATAGGCAGTACTAGGCAGGTATAGGTAGTACTAGGTAGGTATAGGTAGGCTTATAGGCAGTACTAGGCAGGTATAGGTAGTACTAGGCAGGTATAGGTAGTACTAGGCAGGTATAGATAGTACTGGGCGGTTGGTGGGCTTATAGGAAATTTAAAAGGCAGGAAAAAGGTAGAAACTGGGGCAGGAAAGGGGTTTTTAGTAAAGGCAGGTATGGGTGGGTTTATGGGGCAGTCCCAACCCAGGTATATTTAGTACAAAGGCGGGAAAAGGAAAAGTAAAAAGGCGGGAAAAAGGAAGTATTTCCCAGGTTTTGGGTTGGGCTATAGGCATTTACTGGGCAGAAAATAACAGAATAGGCGGGTTTTGGGCAACGTTTTAAAAAAAAAAAAAAAATCCTTACCTGGCCCCCCGTTTCCCGTCTCCCTAATGGCCCCCCTCCTCGCTGTTGGGTTTACCCGGCGCCCCTTCTGGGCCAAAGGCGGGTACGTCATAAGGCCCAAAAGGCACAGCGTGATACTTGCACGTCCCTGTGGGGGGGCCCCCCGGACAGCCCCCGGCGCTCCGGAGGGTTTGCGGCCCCCCGGGAGTCCACGGGCCGGACAGGGAAACGCTCGCTCTGTGCCCCCCCAGGGTATCTTTTTCACCTGTTTTGCGTCCGGAGGAGTCCAGGGAGGGGAATGGGATAAAAGGGGGCAGTGCCCGGGGGCCAGCGCAGGCCTGGCCATTTTTCAGCCGGGGCTGGGCCCTTTTCATTAAAACCCCTCCGTAGGAGCCGAATTTAAAAAAACGGGAAGCGTCCCTGTCAAAACTGGGGCCATCGAAGCGACCCTATTGCCGACAGTGACTCAAAGTTTTAAGCCAAAGGGGGTTTTTCAGCACTTTTTTGTGCTAAAAAAACTCGGTTTTATACCGAGTTATACGGTATTTTTTCCCGCATTCTAAAAAGCTTTTTTTTGGTCTAAAAAGGGAAATGTTTAAAAATAGAAAAAAAATTTTTCTTATCCCCCGGGAAATGTTTTTCTTCCCCCAATGCGGGTGTCAACCCCGGGTTTTTTCCCGCTTTAGGGGTGAAAAAACATCGTTTTCATGTAAAAGGGTTTGCAGCCAAAACCGGTTTTCGGGAGGTGGGGGGGTGGGTAAAGGGTGGGGGGAAAAATTTTTTCGGGCACTCTTTGGACCCATTGGTAAAAATTGGCATCGTTGCCAACCCCTTTTTTGAACCCTATGCCACGAAGAATTGGGGGCAGTTCCCTAAAAGGAAAAAAAGGGGGCCCCAAAACCCCTTTCTAGCAGGGTTTGTGACCAAATAAATTTGGCCGGTGATTTGTATTTAAAATTTAAGCTTGTCCATTTAAAAAGGGTTTCAAAATTGGAAGATTTGGGGTTGTATATGAAGCCCAATTTCTTGTAAAAGGGCAACAATAATATTAAAACCTGCTACATAATTAATTTTGGAAAAAAATTTTTTAAAAAAAAAAACCTTTTTTCCCAAAATTAAAAAATATTGAAAAGGGCAAGGGTGTTCTATGCATGGTAGGTAGCGATTCTCCTTTGGCGGTATACTGTTTGTGCGACGCTTTTTGGGACTAAAAGCCCCTTAGCTGTAGTGTTTTCACCCAAAAACACTTGAATTCTTATCTTTAAGGGGGAAAATTCCCCTTTGGTTAATTTTTTTTTTAATTTTTTTTATTTTTTGGGTAAAAAAACGGGGTCAAGAACAAATATACAAAAAATATATAAAAGCTTGAAATTTACAAAAAAGGGGAAAAGGGGCCCTTTACTTTTTTACTTTATCTTGATGATCCCTTTGTAGTGGGAAAATTTGAAAAAAAAAAGGGTTTTTTCCACCTTCGTAGCAAGAAAACCCTTTTGGGGTTTGAAGGGAAAATTATGAAGTTTTTTAAAACCTTTATTTTTTAAACTATTTTTTTAAAATAGTTTTAAAAATTGAAATTTTTTAAATTTTACTTTTTTTTCTCACTCATAACTACTGGTATTGGTCCATGTATTATTTAAAATTTTGGGTTTTTAAAAATTATGAGGATTTTTTTGGGGTTTGTTTTTTAAATCTTTTTTTTAAATGAACAGGGGCTTCTGTTTTCAAAAAACCTTGTTAATGGGTTTCCATCCCCGCATCCAAAAAGCGGAAAAACACGCATCGGCGATCACTGTCTGAAAAATGATGGTTTTTACATTGAAAGGGCAAGTTAAAAAAAACATTTCTTTTTTCTAGATGTTTTGTTTGGGTCCTAAAAGGGACTGTTTCCAAACACGATCAAATACGTATTTTCCCACAAGACTGAAACACGTCGTGTAAACAAAACCCCTAAACAAAGGTTTTTCCTACCAAAACATGCCCAGTTTGCTAGGGGTTTGCCTGGAATTTGCTTTTAAAATTTCTGCTTCTTTTTTTTTTTTTTTTTTTTTAAATTTGGCTGAAAAAAGGATTTTAAAACTTATTTTTGGTTGTCCCCTGAGTAGGCGCGGGATATACTACGTTTTTGGGGAACTAAAGAAGGCAGTTTATTCTTGTTCAATGGCATTTTGACGTTTGCCCGACAGTAGGGCTTAGTTTGGGGGTGATATGATAGAAATTTTGGTTCCGTTTTAAGATTTAAAACATTTGCTTGTTTTATTTGTTTACTATGAACATTTGACAAATCCTATGATAAGAAGACCCAGACCGATCAAGTATATGCAGTTTATACCCTGTTTCCCCGAAAATAAGACAGTGTCTATTACATTTTGCTCCTAAAGACGAGCTAAGACTTTTTTTGGGGGATGTTTTTTTTTTTTTCTATGAACAATAATTCACATTTATTGTTGAACAAAACATCAATTTGTTACATAGTTTGTAAGGCTGAAAAAAGACCAGACGTCCATCCAGTTCAGCCTATTGTGCTAAAGTGTTGATCCAAAGGAAGGCAAAAAACCCCAATGAGGTAGAAGCCTATTGTCCTCATTATAGGGAACTTCCAACTCCAATCTGGCAATCAGAAAAATTCCTGGATTAACAACCCTTCTCCAGAATCCTAGACACTATAACTTGTTATATTATTAAACTCCAGAAATGCATCCAAACCCTTTTTGATCTCTGTTATAGAATTCACCATGACAAGTTCCTCTGGCAGAGAGTTCCACAGTCTCACTGCTCTAACAGTAAAAGAATCCCTTTCTATGTTTAAAGTAGAAACTTTCGTTCCTCAAGACATAGAGGATGCCCCCTTGTTCTAGATACAGCCCTGGGTATAAATAAATCTTGAGAGAGATCTCTATATTGCCCTTTGATGTATTTAAACGTATTTATTATATCCCCCGGAGCCATCTTTTCTCTAAACTAAATAACCCTAATCTTGCTCATCTTTCTGGGTATTGTAGCCCACCCAGTCCTTTTATTATTTTTGTTGCCCGCCTTTGTACCTGTTGAAGCTCTATAATGTCTTTTCTGTGCATGGTGCCCAAAACTGTACACAATATTTCCCTGTGTGGTGGTAACCATTTAAATTGTATAATGGGAGAATGATGCTCTCAAACATGTGCATCTATGCCCCCTTTTTAAAACACCCCATGATCCTATTGCCTTGGCAGCTGCTGCCTGAACTGGCGCTACAATTAAGTTTTTCTGTTCACCGGGATTCCCAAGTCCTTTCCATGTCACTTTTACCCAGCGTTTTTCCATTTGACATGTAGTCATGTAATGGATTTTTCCTCCCCATGTGCATAACCTTGCATTTATCTGTGTTAAACTTCATCTGCCATTTCTCTGTCCAAGCCTCCAATTTACCCAGATCCCTTTGTAATAACACATTATCTATATTATATATATTGTGTTGATTACTTTACAGAGCTTAGTATCGTCTGCAAAGACCGATCCTTCATAAACCCATGCTGGAACGGCGTTACACATTTATTTTCAGTGGGGATACTCCAGATAGCATCTCAGAAACCTTCAAAAAATTTACCCACAACAGAGGTTAAGCTTACCGGCCTATATTTTTCCAGGATCACTTTTTTGACCACTTTTTGAATATTGGCACCACATTTGCTAGCACCAATCCTTTGGGACATAACCTGTCATTAGACAATCCATAAAATTAAGAATAGGGCCTACTATGACATCACTTAACTCCCTTAGGAACACACGGTGAAATGCCATCAGACCTAGGGATTTGTCTATTTTAATCTTCTTAAGACGGTGCTGCACTTCTTCCTGGGTTAGACCAGAAACATTTAAGTTGGAGTTCACCTCATCCCTCTTCTCATCAACAGAAAGGTCATCCTCTTCGGTAAATACTGTGGAGAATTTTTTTTTTTAATAGGTTTGCTTTTTTCTCATCACCCTCTACAGTCTCTCCCTCAGTAGTTTTCAAAGGGCCAACATTTTCTGTTTTAATCCTTTTACTATTTACATAGTTAAAAATATTTTGGGTTCAGTTTTACTTTCTTTGGCAATATGTCTTTCTGTCTCCAGCTTTGCGGCCTCTATCATTATTTTACACACTTTTTTTTTTTCCTTATAGCTTCTTAGCTCCTCTTCACTACCCTCCTGTTTTAGTAGTTGAAACCTTTCTTTTTTGTTTTTTATTGCCTTTTTTACATCCCTGTTGATTCCATGGGGTTTTTCCTGTTTCTAATTTTTTTTATTACCATAAGTTATGTACCTCTCACAGTGGGTGCCTAAGATGTTTTTAAAAATATCCCATTTATTATTTGTTCACATTGTCCCAGTCAATACTTTTTAGGGCCTCCCTAAGCAGAATAAAATTAGCCTTCCTAAAATTCAGTGTTTTTGTGGCTCCTTGACAAATAAACTCTATTTAAGTATAAAAGAATTTATTATATTATGGTCACTATTTCCTAGTTGTCCCTCAACCTGAACCTTTGTTTCTCTGTCAGGTCTATTAGTGAATATTAAGTCTAGATGGGCCTTTACTCTAGTCGGTTCCTGCACCATTTGGCAAAGGTTATTATCATTAGTTATTGACAAAAACCTGTTTCCTTTATGAGAGCTACAGGTTTCAGATTCCCAATTTATGTCTGGGTAGTTAAAGTCGCCCATAATAACAACCTCATTCTGATTAGCTGTCTCATCTATTTGCCTGAGGAGTACATCTTCTATGGGTTCTGTTATATTTGGGGGCCTATAGCAGACCCCTATGAGTCTTATATTGTTATTGTTACCCCCTTGTATATTAAACAATAATTATTCCACATTTTCATTACCTGAACCTACATCTTCCCGCAGTGTTGGCTTCAGACAGGATTTTACATAGAGACAGACACCTCCCCCCTTACGGTGTTCACGGTCACTTCTAAATAGACTGTAACCCTGCAAGTTTACCGCCCAGTCGTAGCTCTCGTCCAGCCATGTCTCAGTTATCCCCACAATGTCATATTTTTCTTCTGCAATTAATAATTCTAGTTCATTTATTTTGTTGGTCAGACTCCTGGCATTGGTTGGCATGCAATTTAGCGATTTTTCAGCTTTTATTCCTGTCTCCCTTATCTTTTTTACTATTGCTACACTCCACCCCCTGTTTTATTCCTAATTCCCACCTCTCTATCTTCACTATCTTGCATGCTGTCTTTGTAGTTACCCTCCCCCCCCCAGTACTAGTTTAAATATTCCTCCAACTTCCTGGCAATTTTGTCCCTCGATACAGCTGCACCCTCCCCATTTAGGTGCAGCCCGTCCCTAGCATAGAGTCTGTAGCCAAGACAGAAGTCAGACCAGTTCTCCAAAAACCCAAATCCCTCTTTTCTACACCAATTTTTGAGCCACGTATTCACCTCTCTAATCTCCCGCTGCCTCTCTGGTGTGGCCTGTGGAACAGGTAATATTTCTGAAAATATTACCTTGGAGGTCCTTACCTTGAGCTTTTGGCCTAGGTCCCTGAGATCATTTTTAAGAACACTCCACCTACCTCTAACTTTGTCATTGGTGCCAATGTGGACCATGACAGCTGGATTCTCACCAGCCCCACCCAGCAATCTGTCAGCTCGATCCGCGATATGGCGAACTCGTGCCCCAGGTAAACAACATACTGTTCGACGATACTGGTCTTTGTGGCAGATTGCCCTGTCTGTTCCTCTAATAATGGAGTCCCCAACTACTGTCTAGCCTGCTCTGCACTCCTATTCCCCATCTTACTGGAGCAGACAGGGGTAGTGTCTTGCTGCAGCAGCGCCATTTCTGAGCTGATATCCTCCACAATAGACAATCTTGCAAATTTGTTGGGGTGTGACAGATCAGGACTAACCTCCCTGACACTCTTCCTTCTACCCTTCTTTCTGTTACCCAGCTAGCTGCCTAAGGTCCCCTACACCTCCATGCTGCCACCCTCCACAGCATCTACACCTGCGAGTGAGTTCTCCGTGGGCAGCAAACTTGCTTCCAATGTGGCAATGGATCTCAGTGTTGCCACTTGCTCATTTAGATCCAGGATATGGGCTTCTAAATGTGCAGTGTGCACACATCTTGCACAGCAGTATGGACCCTCAAACTGTTGCTCAAGGATGGCATACATTGCACAGGTTGTGCACTGGACTGCATTGGCAAACTTGGAACTCATGTGGATGTTAACAAAAAGATTTACGAATACAATTATAATAAGCAGTACAATACTGTCCCCTCTAAACTCCTCAAATCTAAAGTCCCTCAATCTTAAGTCCCACACTTAAAAAAGACACACTTATAAAGAAGAAGACACACTAGCAGACTCGTTCACTCGCTCAAAATACTCAGTATTAAACCTTTTTTCCAATGCTGTTTGGCTGTGCTGCAACCTCTCTTTCAGGAGCAAAAGGAATATTAATATACTGTATTTTGACATCAATATTTTTGGACAGCACAGTAGTCCTTATTACATTTTTATCGGATCACCTTAGTGCAACAGACCGCCAAATGGAGGTAGTCTCCCCTCCTATTCAAGTATTCCAACACACAATACCAAGGGCGTCAGCATAGGTGTCCTTTATTTAAGATTCCAGTGTTACAGCATCACAGCAATGTTTCGACTCACAAGCTTGATAAAGACTCATGTGAGTCGAAGCGTTAGGCCTCGTTCACACGGCTTATTTGGGCACGGATTGGCGCCGTACTCCGCGCCGGATTTGCGCTGCAGTACGGCGCCAATCCGTCGGAGTCATTACGGTAATCCACTGCTCTCATAGAGAACAGTGGATTCCGTCGCTCCTCCCCGCTCGGCGAATCCGCCGCGGGGGGGGGGAAAGTGACAATGCACATTATCCAGGCGCAATACGCGCCGTGGATAATGCAAGTCTATGGGGCCGGGGAGCGGCCCCCCGCCGGCCTCCGGCCCCGACCCCGTCCCGCCCCTTATTCACGGCGGATTTGTGAGCTCAATACGGCTCGCAAATCCGTCGGGAATAAGCCGTGTGAACACGGCCTTACTGTGATGCTGTAACACTGGGATCTTAAATAAAGGACACGTATGCTGACGCCCTTGGAATCGTGTGTTGGAATATTACTATACTGTAGTGATTTCATCACAAACATCAGCATAAACAGCCAAACTCTGAATTTCATAACTAAAAATGCACTATGTCTTATTTTTGGGGGTGTCTTATTTTGAGGGAAACAGGGTAGTATTATGTGTGGCTATTGTGAGAACACGTTAACAGTAACACACGTTAACTACACAGACATAGCAAAGCCCGAAATGAGCATGTCATGCTGTCCACAGTCACATAGCAGAGGCTGCATCTTGTAGGTGTATTCTATTTCTCTAATTTGGTATTGAGTGGACTACTAGATAAGCAGACCCTATTCATTACCATTGATGATGATTTTCTTTATAAAACTTTGTTGTGTATTATTTGGCTTGACTTATAAGGTAGGGCTTTTTCTTTACATTTTAGTAATTTTTTTTTATCAGATGTAAAGGGAGAGCCATAATTGTACACTGTTCTGCTATATACTATTATTGTAGAACAGTGTACAAGCGATCATGTCTACTACTAGTCAAGTACACCAAAGACTGAAAGTACAAGTATATGAAAAAAAAAAAAAAAAAAATTTATTATAAAAATAAATACAAAAGTTGGAACAAAATTTAAAGCACTCATTAAAACCACATTAAAAAATGTGTTTGACTGCCAAAGCTCAGTTATTTTTACACTATATACCATTGTCTGTCGGTATTATTTAATCCTTAAGTAGTAATAGTTTTGGGTCTTGGTTTTGTTGGAGTTTTTTTTTTCTTTTTTTAGTAATCATTCGTATGGTATAATTTTTACATTTATAGGTTTATTTTTGTTGACTTATTTATAAGGTATTACACTGTCATACATAGTTGAGCGCTTTTGAAAAAGCAAATGTCATCACTGATTTTCATTTGTACAGTGACTGCTGAGGTGATGGACAGGATCTATGTGGAATACGCAAAAAATTAGTGACAGGAACATAATTTTTTTTTCTCTGTAACAACACATGCCGTAGTTCACAATGTGGCGTGAAAAATGCCATGTGAACCCAACCCTACTGAGCAAAACGTAACACAGAGGGCCCGAGCCCCTGATGTTTTGGGACCCTAGCAATACCCCTGGTGAAACACATGGTGAGAAAACCCCTTTAACAGAACCAAAAAAGTGTCATTTTGGCTTCTCTGTGCAATACACCAAAGACTCTGCTTATTTTCAGTATGCAATACCTTACATGTGCATAGGATAAGGAGGAAAAAAAACCTTGTGTATGGGTTTTCTGTTTTTTTTTTTGCGTTCTTTACATTCGAGCTCAATTATGACAGAGTACCTCAGATGGACACTGCAAAACATGTGAACTTGGTCATAGGTTCTTTTTAAAGCATGTTAAAAGCACAAAGAAGAATATCCTGAAGTATACCTCCACATCAGCCTGTAATTATTAGGCTTCTATTGAGGGAAATAAGTATACCACATGGTATAACTTTTTTTTTTTATATATATGACCTATATAAAATAGCATAGTACTATCTCAGTTAAAAAAATAAATAAATAAAAAAAATTATGGTAATGCAATGGTTTGGAAATCTTATAGTCCTATTTTATTCACAACAGAACATGTTCTGTAGGCATACTGATGCAGGGAAAGCTGTCATTAGCCATATCTGGGCAGGATAAGCAGGACTCCTTGGGTCTCTTAAGCAGTCGTATAAGTATTATCTCTGCTTTTTACTCAGAAATCCTGTTCCAATGAATTATAAACCTACATATCGTACATCCCAAAGCTCAGCTGTTCTCTCTCCATCACATCCTGCTCACAGATTTTGGTTCTTATCTTTATTTATATAGCGCCAACATATTCCGCAGCACTTTACAATATAGAGGGTATACGTAGAGACAAACCAGACATTACATTATAAAAAGCTACTTACAAATGTATGGGGTGTATGGGTGAAACAAAGGGTGAGAAGTGCTTGGTTTACAATGGTCCAGCCATGTTACATAAAAATGGGGTAGTATACATAAAAAAGTGAATGTGTGACAGAATTTTGGGGGTTGACAATTAGGGATTTTGGTAGGTTTGTCTAAGAAGATGAGTTTTCAGTGCGCTCTGAAAACTGTGAGGGTTGTGAGTGTGCCTGCTCACATGGGGTAACATGTTCCAGAGAACTGGTACAATACGTGTTAAATCTTGGAGACGGGCCTGGGAGGTTTGGATGACGGAGGTGTGTATTCCCATATCAGTAGCAGAGTGGAGAGACCGGATAAGGGGGGTAGACAGAGATGAGGGAGGAGATTTAGGAGGGTGCAGTGCTATGGAGAGCCTTATGGGTGAGAGTGATTAGTTTATGTTGTATACTGTACTGAATAGGCAGCCAGTGCAGTGACTGACACAGGGTAGATGCATCAGTATAGCAGCTGAAAAGAAAGACAAGCCTGGCTGCTGCATTCAGGACAGATTGGAGAGGGGAGGTTTACAGAGAGGGAGACAACAAGAGGGAGTTACAGTAGTCAGACGGAAAGAATTAGAGCAACAATAAGGTCTGGGTTGTAAGTAAAGGATGGGATTCTGGAGATGTTCTTAAGGTGAGGTGACAGGAGCGGGCAAGGGATTGGATATATGGGGTGAAGGACAGATCAGAATCTAGTATAACCCCAAGACAGCGTGCTTGTTGCCTAGGAGTTATGGGGGTACCACACACAGAGAGAGAAATAGCAGTGTTGGGTCGGTTAGTAGACGGTGAGGTGACTAAAAGTTCAGTTTTACTGAGGTTTAGTTTAAGATAGAGAGAGGACATTATGTCACAGACAGCGGACAGACCATCACTGGTGTTTTGTAGCAGGGCAGTAGTGATGTCATGTGAAGAGGTGTATAATTCGGTGTCATCCGCGTAGAGATGGTACTGAAAGCCAAATCTGCTGATGGTTTGTCCAATGGGAACTGTGTAGACTGAAAAGAGGAGAGGACCAAGAAAGGATCCCTGTGGAACCCCGACAGCAAGAGGAAGAGGAAAGGAGGTGGAACCTGAGAATGAGACACTGAAGGAGCGGTCAGAGAGGTAGGATGAGAACCAAGAGAGAGCGTTGTCCTGGATGCCGATGGCACTGATCAGGCTGAGGAGAAGGTGATGATCTACATTGTCAAATGCTGCAGAGAGATCCAGGAAAAGCAGCAACGGGTAGTTGATAGTGTTGAGCGATTATTATCAGACAAAGGTGAAATCGGCACGGTTTTTATGTTGTTCGGATTTTTTCGATCACGCGACAATTTAGGTTAAATTGTGCATAATATATTATTTATCGCGCCATTTTCAGCGCTGCCTGTACTTTTGGAGGCCAGCAAAGCAGCTTACGAGAATAGAGCAGGGTTTGCACTGGGTGTGCGACGTCTTGGACTGGGATGTTCAAACAAGAAAAGGATAACTATGCTTGTAGCTGTGACATTAGATCCTTAGGTGATTAAAATTCTCAGCCTAAGTAACTAAAAACTGAAAATCTCTAAAGGAGCATCTAGCACTGTACAGCTGCGGGGGAGGGCGGGTGTGGGCGAACACAGACAGACAGGCTGGCAGGCGGGCAGGCTTGTGAAAGGAGAGTGGCTATTGTGCAGCCCAGACTGTGCTTTGACCCTAGCATTGCATGGTTTTGATTAACCGGTTTTGGCCAGTTTTTGGTATAAATTTTACTTGTATGTTGTGCTGCCTGTACTTATATTAGGATACAGATCTTTCTAGTAGCTGACGGGTATTTGAAGGTGCAAAACTAAACTTTTATTATCTGTACCGATTTTAATTAGGTTTTTTTTTTTTTTCACTTTGGTGCAAGCCCAGTTTTGTTCATAGAGCACCTTGCATTTAAATTTGAATTACAGCAAATTTTGTAGTCACCGCAGGTGTTTATTTAGGTTGAAAAAAACGCCTTTTGATTATCCGTATACATTTCAAATTAGACATAACAATAACAGCAGCCAGCACACAAAAAGAATACGTTCGAAAAAAACTTTTGCTTTAAAAAAAAAACAAAAAAAACAAAAAAACTAAAGTTTTATGAGGTTCTATTGTTCACACTTTTGCACAAAATTGCGCTTAAGCCCACCTTCGACTTGCACGAGGACCTCAATGCTGATTGGTCCTCATACGAGTACACTAACGCTATATTTCTCTGTGGTCCATCCAGGACCTACCTTTCAGAATGTGAAGGCGTCCTGCGACTAAATACACTGCACTATTAAAAAAGTCTGTGTAGATCGGTGGAGGGCCTAAAAAAAAACCATAGATGGAGGCAGCCCCGTCTCCCCTATGTGTATACACAACACAAAAAATTTGGTTCAGCACCTCCAAAAAACTTTTAAATGTACGTGGGGGTTGCACGCTGTGCTGGCTGTAAATCTATACACATAACAATAACAGCAGCAAACAGAAATAGATACGTTTGAAAAAAAACTTTTGCTTTAAAAAAACAAACAAAAAAAAACGAAAGTTTTTATGAGGTTCTTTGTTCACACTTTTGCGCAAATTGCTAAGCCACCTACGACTTTCAACGAAGAACTCAATGCAGGTGGTCTACATTTCAAATAGGTGTTTTTTTCACATTGGTACCTGGCCAGTTTTGTTCATTGAGCCAACCTTGATTAGTTTGATTTACAGCAATTTTGTCGTCACCGCAGGTGTGTTTTATAGTTGCAATAAAAAATGTTTTATCCATATAATTTTTTAAATTAGCTGAATTGCACGTGGTGCGGCCCCTAGTTTTTTTCCCTTACCACCCGGTACGACATATTCTGATCAGAAAAATTCCTTAGTAACTGTTCTCGTTTGTTATTGCTGCCAAAAAAGCAATTTCTCATACGTGTAAACTTCGAATTAGTTTTTATAGCGCTCGGAGAATCTCCTGTTTAGGTTGCAGATAGCGCAATTGTAGGATATTTTGTTTGAAAAATATTCATTCTAGTCCTGTGCAGTTGTAAATCCCTGGATGAAGGAAGAACCACTGTTGATTTTGTCTTATGGTTCTTCCACAGGGGGGGACCGCATTTTCACAGGTTTGGCAAGAAACATTTTCAGTTTATAATCCTGTTGGCTGTTGGAAATTAGAGGGATTTAAGATAGGCTGTGGATTTGCCGTCTTTCAATAGAGACTGTCAAAACTTTCCATACCTTTTAAAAAAAATGCTATCTTTTGAAACATGGAGGCGAACAGCAGGTGGTAAGGGGAGCAAAAAGAGGGGTAGGGACATGGAGCTAGAGGTTACGAGAGAAGTGCTCCTTCCGTGCTGGCGACAACTGCATACCAGCGGATCGTCCGGTTGCAGGACCGTCAGGCCTTGTGTTCATCGCTGGGTCAGGCCCCGTGATCTCCGTAACGAACAGCGTCGCCAATCTGTTCTTCAGTGGTTAATGCAACCTGCATCCAGCAGTCTTACCTCCTCGTCCTCCCAGTCACGCCACAAATGTCGTCATCCGCATAATTCAGCATCCGTACCATCATGGAAGCAAAGGCCAGCCCAAATGTCACTCGTTGTACCCACATGTGATAATCCATTTTCTGAAGACCTCTTTGATGACAAAATGCGGTTGGGGTCAGAAAGGCATTTCCAAAGGACCAAGAGGC
>JAODAL010005694.1:0-97500 GCA_025379985.1 Phyllomedusa bahiana | reverse complement strand
ACCCACCAACCATGTAATGCGGGGCCACACATACAACACCAGAACCACTTAAATCATGGTGCACGACTATCTGCTCAAAACACCGAGTTTTTTGGATGTGTTTTCCGGTCAATTGACTTCGGGGTAAAAAAAAGGGAGAAGGGCCCCGAGCCGTCGCCAGCATAGGGGTGTTGCCCTGCCACAGCCGGGCGTCATACTGACGGATTTTCAGCACAGTGGAGGAATCATTACAGACAAACGCATCCGCTTTCTACGAAAATGGGGATCTTTGATTTTCATAAGATAATCAGGCATGGATCCTGATGATGTTGTGGCCCCAATTGCCGAGGCCCCGATAGTTGCCGGTCACTTCACTTTCCCTCTTCAAAAGAAATGGCCCTCTTGAAACTTTTTTTTAAAATGATAATTCTTACTAAATTTTTTTATTCTCAGTTCCCAAAATTTAATTTTTGCTGGATTTGCTGTGAGGAGACGAAAAGACCCAAGGTTTCATGAAAAAACTTTTTCCTTTTACGCCTCTTTAAATTTTTTTGCATTGTCAATGGTTTTAGGGTCATGTGCTGCGAATACAGTAAAATCAGGTCCTTTGGACAGAAATGTGGTTCAAAGTGGCTTTCTCCCTCACAATTTTTAACATTGGTGAGAAGTTTTTTTTAAAAATTTTTTGGATCATGCTGCTTTGAAATGCAGCAATAACCGCCCTAATAAAAAAAATTTTGTTTTAACAGACATTTTTTTTTTCACAAGTGTAAAGGGTGGTTAAAAGAGTCATGGTGCTGTAAAAAACGGAATTGGGATACTGTTAAGGGACACATATTGCAAAATGCTTTTTTTGCAAATCTTTAAAGAGCTAGCAATCCCTGAGTAAGACAACCGTTTTTAAAAATTTTAAAAAAAAAGAAACAAAGATGTGGGGGATTTCCCTCCCATTTTTAAAAATGTGTTTTCTAGAATTTTAAAATCAAAAAAAAAGGCATGCAAAAAAAAATAGCGAACAAATATTCCCCTGAATTGTACAAAGGGGGTACAGGAAGACTTGAACAGATGTAGGTTACCCAGGACGATATGTCTATGTCCATTCTACAAAATGGTGGTTGAAAGACTCCTTTTTCCGCACTTTTTAATCTTGGGGCAGACAGGTTTATGGCCATACTGTGTACAGACAGATATAGTTAATGTCCAGTTTAAATAAAAAAAGGTGGTTAAAAGATCCTTTTTTTTCCCGGGACTTTTTTAAACTGGGGGGCATGCAGGTTTGGGGCTCATGCTAGGCCCAGGATAATTAGTCATTGTCCATTTTACGAAAATGGGGGGTTCAAAAATCCTTTTTTCCCGGGACTTTTTTAAATTTTGGGGCGACAGGTTTTAAGGGGGTGCGTTCCAGGGCAGGGGGAGTCAAAGTCCAGTTCAAGTAAAAGTGGTTCAAATCATACCCTTCTGGCACTTTTTTAAATTTTGGTCATGCAAGTTTAAGGGGGCAGCTGTGGGATAAGACAGGGATAGGAATGGTCTGTGATTTTTTCTGGGGCTTTTATAACCTAAGGTGTTGCCTAAGATTAGCACGTACCATTTGACGTTGTGGATGTTAAATTTTCCCCCTCCAGTCTGTTTGGGTGAAAGAATAAGGTGTTTTTCCCCCTCCCAAGACTTTTATGGTCACGGCGATAACTATTATCGAACGGAAATGTCTTGATAATTGCCGATATCGACTATCGACCCGATGACGATAGTAACGAATACTCATCACTAGGTTGACCTAGATTTTGCTGTCAGGGATCATTTTAAAATTTTTTTTAGAGCATTTTTTTGTTTAGTGTAAAGAGTGGAAAAATGATTGCAGAGGGGGAAGAAGAGCGTTAGCAAGAGAAAACAATTAGTTTTTAGAGTAGACCAAACGTTCCAGGGTTTTTTAAAAAAAGGGGAAAGGTTAGAGACGGGCGGGGAGTTGGGGGGCAGGACGGGGGCTAGAGAGGGGTTTTTTTTTAAAGGGGGTTTTAATAGCGTGTTTTTAAAAGGGGGAGGAAAGATCCCCGGGGAGAGAGACAGGGTTTGATTGTAGGGGGGGAAGGGGGAACACGGGAAATAGATGGACAAGGTGGGAGGGGTGGGGTCACTAGAGCATGTGGGGGGGGCGTGCAGACAGGAAAGCCTGTGTATGTGATTTTTTGCCGGGGTACTGTTATTTTTTTCTTTGAATAAGTGGCCGGTCTTCACACAGAGGTCAGGGGGCTGGGGCTTGAGCTTTAGGTCTGAGGAAAGGGGTGGGGAAATTCAAAAAAAGGCGTTTGGTTTTGTGTAAAGTTTATATGAGGGAGGGGAAATATTTTGTTTGGCCAGTGAAGGGCAATGGGAAGCCTGACAGAATTTAAGTGGAGAAAGTCTACAGGTAGCTTTGACTTTCTCCATAGATGCTCAGCACATCGGGAACATCGCTGCAGAAAGCGAGTCTGAGGCGTGTGCCAAGGCTGTCGGCGTCTGACTCTGGTGGTGCGGTGTGTAAGTGGTGCCATCATGTCTAGGGTGGTAGAGAGAGTGTCATTGTAACGTTTAACAGCCAGTTCAGGATAGGCGAAGGAGGAGATTGGGGGCAGTGAGGACTGTATTGTGTCAATGAGTTCCTGATTATTTATAGAGCGGAGATTTCGGAATGGGCGCTGGGTAGGTGTATCAAGAGAAGGCTGAAAATTAGTGATCGTGAAGGAGATAAGGTTATGATCAGAGAGTTCATAAGGAGAGTTTGTAAGATTAAAATTGAGCAGAGGCAAAGAAGACCGATCGAGCTCCCATCCTTGTGAGTTGGAGAGTCTATAAGTTTTCGAGGCCCAAGGGGAAGAGTTAGTGAAAGAAGACAAGAGGCAGAAGGAGACTGGGGTCGTCATTGGGGTGTTGAAATCACCCATGATGAGAGAGGGTATTTCGGTAGAGAGGAAGTGAGGGAGCCAGGCAGCAAAATGATCCAGAAACTGGCGGGGTGAGTCGTGGGGTCTGTACACAACCGCGACTCTGAGAGAAAATGGCCAAAAGAGTCTGAGGGTGTGGACCTCAAAGAAGGGGAAAGTGAGGGAGGGTGCTGAAGGAATGACCTGGTAAGTGCAGTGTGGAGAGAGTAGTACACCGACTCCTCCACCCTGCCTGTTCTCAGATCTAGCGGTGTGGTTAAAGTGAAGGCCGCCATAGGTGAGGGCAGCAAGGGAAGCGGTGTCAGTTTGCTGGAGCCATGTTTCTGTGAGAGCGAGTAGGTTGAGGGAGTTAGAGAGGAATAGGTCAGGAACAGTAGTGAGTTTATTAGACTGATCGGGCGTTCCACAGAGCACATTTAAATGGGACAGGAAAAGACGTACAACAAATATTACGCAGGTTAGCAGGGTTTCTGTGGGAGGAAGAGGAGGAGGTGGGACAAGAAGTAAAGGGGGGTGGATCGGGGTTAGGAGAGGATGTCTCCTGCAGCGAGAAGGCAGGGGAATGAAAAAATGACAAGATGGTTCAGTGATGAATATGAGCGACCCTTTTGTGCAGCATCATGAAAGAGGATGGTTTTTTGGGGAAATTAAGTAAGTAAGTAGTGCATGGGACGCGTGCATGGAGAGGGAAGAGAGGACTAAATTTTGGACAGAATTGTTGGGAGGCCTGACTGGACGGTAGAACAGGAGGAAAAATGCAGCAAGATAGATTGCAATAGTAAGCATGGTGAATAAGCTGTAGGTTAGAAAGCCCAGTTGTCTTCTGTTTTGTCTTAGACCATTTTAAATGAGCATTGGCCCAGAGAAAATATTGGTTTGATACATAGTCAAGTTACATTATTAAGACAACGTCCTACTTTTAATGTCCGCAGCATGTAGTTCTTGAAGGAAATCGCGTGTTGTCAGCTGGCATGATCAGTATAGAAGGTATGCAATAGGCTGTCTGCACACACATTCCTTGTTGCTGTTAAGGGTAAGAAAGTGTGTCATAGAGCGTGCCGCAACCCCCGCTCCGGGCCGCATACTTACCCAGCTGCGCTCCTGTCTTCCATCTCCGCTCAGCTGGCGGGCGCATGCGAAACAGGTCTTCTGGATTTAAAGGGCCAGCGTGCCAGTAATTGGTTAATTGCCGGGCGCTGACCCTATAGCTTCAGGACTCCTCTAACACTCTCTGCCAGGGTATTGGTGTTCGTTGGTGGGTTCTGAGAGAGTGTTGGAGTAGTTCTTGTCTTCCTGTGTACCAGTTGTTCCTGCTACCGTTTTATGACCACGTTGCCTGCCCTGACCTTACCGCCTGTCCTAGATTACGACTCTGTCTTACGATTCTGTACTACGCTGCACCCCAGCCGCCACTGCAAGCAAGTCACACCAGGGGTAGCGACCTGGTAGTTTCCTGAAACAGCAAGTCCATCCCGCTTTCCAGCAGGCTCTGGTGAATATCGGAGGCTTTTTAGATTCCAAGCAAATTTATTAAAGGGTGTCTGTATCCATTTTAGATCCCTCTCCGTGTGTGGCTAAGAGTCTGAAGCTGAAGTTCTGACATCGAATATACATTTTGTCAGATAAAGTGACCTTTATAAACTGATAAAATTCCTGTAATTTTTTTGTCAATTTATTGTAATGGAGTTCTATCCTTCTTATGCTGTGAGGCTATTTGAATGAAAGAGCCAGTAATAATACTTGTGCCCCATCCATAGGGAGCCAATAGATACATTTCCAGTGGCCTTGGTGCTCAAACAGGTCTTCAGATAAGAGCCCACTTTGGTTCTAACAGATGGGTCTGCATATAAAGCAACTTTTAGCCTCCAACAGTAGAGGGAATTGGTACGAGCCATCGGACTCAACCTGATTAAAACACACAGATGGTATATGTTTTCAAGTCTGATAAAGAGGGTACAGCAGCAGCATCCATAAGTTTAAAGTCAATCCTTGTGTTGGAAAAATGTACTGGAGAGAAGTAGGAGTACCCTCTGAGTTCATTTGATTGTCACCACCTGTCAGCCAGGTGTTAACGCTAAAATAAAATATACAATAGTTTCCTCTCTTGGGTCGAGAGGTCCCACCAATGATCAATATTTGAATTAAAGGCACCCTATTAGAAATGAATACTACTAATTTTTAAACTGCGTAAAAATTGTGTAAACTCACTATTTGTTGGAAAGGTTGAGTATCACTATTGGTAATACACACCTGGTGAGAGTGGAGAGCACCATGTAATATCACAAACTTACCATATGGATCAGAGTAAGAATATGGCTACTCTTTTAACTTTTCTATCGGCCTAAACTAGATTAGAAATGTTGTGGAAAGGAGCGTGGTGTGAAATAGGTTTTCTGTAAACATAGAATTTATGTTCTGTGTTTAGCAAGAAATAAGAATTTCACCCACAGGAAGAGTGGCAAAATTACTAAGCATGTTGATCACATGAGTATAGTATTCATCAATATCACAGAGGAAAAACAGAACCCAATGTGGGCTCCAAATTAAAAGTTATATTTTAGTTTGGGTTTTTTGAAGATTGTGGAATCAGTATTCATCAAGAAAATTCTAGACAATGGGCCACCATAAGAAAAGGGATATAAAGTGTCAGGGAAAATGTCTGCGTTTAATTGTACAGTATGCAGAAGTCTAGAAAAGGTTCTGACTGCTTGGCAATGCATTTTTAACACCACATCCTTTGGCGTCTCATCAGAACGCAGCTGACCCAGTGCTCTATGAATTCTGGTAAGGCAGAGTAGAGACAGGTCAACTTGTAATAGAGACTGCTCTTAACTTGATTGCTGTCCTATCACTGCAGTGAAAGATTTAGGCAGGCCGATTATTCTCAAATTCCCCCTTCAGGACCTATTTTCAATGTTCTCTTCTTTAAGTTCTAACGTTTCCAGGTGGGCATCGTGGTCGTTCATCCAACCCATGGCCTCCAATGGTGTTGGCAGTATAGTGCGTGGGCCTCTCCAGCTTAAAGGTATGTTAGGCTACTTTGTGTATGTCTTTTGTATTTGTGGCTACGGCTGCTAGTAGTTCCTCTTGGAATGTCTGATGCATTCAGCAGATATTCCATGAAGATGCATGAAGATCTTTAGTTGTGATAACCAGGCCTGCCATCAGAAATTTTGGGGCCCCATACAGCTGGAGTATCTGGGCCCCCCCTGCTCTGTCTGAGACTCCGATCCTGGCCAACCTGCCCCCACTCCATCCCTACTGGCCCCACCCCCAGCCGACCTTTCGCCCCGTATCCGCCCCCAGTTACTTACATTTAGGGCCTCACAGGTTACTTCTTGTCTGAGTCATTCACTTTCTCTTTTTTTCTCCATCCAGTCCACCCCACCCTGCCTACTTCACCCATCCCCCACAAGTCCCCGCACCATTTACAACACAAACACCTGAGACTCCTCACTTTTTTTTTTTTTTTTTATAATTTTCCCAACTGAGTGCCCCCTCCTCCCCATGTACAAACTCCCCATCTATAATGGCCCAAATGGTAATAATTACACCCTAGTAATTATGGGCTCCCCAGTAGGTAGGCAGGTAGATTCGGGCTCTCCAGTTGGTATGTAAGTATAATGTGGCCCCCGGGTGGTAGCTAGGTAGCTTGGGGCCCCTTGGAAGCAGCTTAGGGCCCTGTGTAGGTAGCTTGGGGCCCCTGGGTGGCAGCCTAGGGCCCTGTGTAGGTAGCTTAGGGCCCCCAGGCGCTAGCTGGGTTCCCCCTGTAGGTAGAATAGGTCCCCCTGTAGCTTAGGGCACCCCTGTAGGTAGAATAGGCCCCCCCTGTTGCTTAGGGCTCCCCTGTGCAGAATAGGTCCCCCTGTGCAGAATAGGACCCCCTCCTGAAGCTTAGAGCCCCCCTGTGCAGAATGGGTCCCCCTGTGCAGAATAGGCCCCCTCTGTAGCTTAGGGCTCCCCTGTGCAGAATAGGTCCCCTCTGTAGCTTAGGGCCACACTGTGCAGAATAGCCCCCCCCCTCCCCCGTAGATAAGTACTCACCTTACCACGCTCCCCCGGCGTCTTTCTGCTCCCAGCCCCAAACCTGCTGCTTTATGCTTTGGGCCTATGACAGGAAGCTCGGTTGGCGGTGCGATGACGTCACTTCCGTCACGCCGCCTGCACAGCTATGTACGGTAGGGGCAGGGAGCGCATAGCTCTCCCTGCCCCGCCGTTCATCTTAATTATATGTGCGTCACAAGGACTCTGTGAAGCAAAGAGGCGGAACCTGCCCCTTGCCTCACACACCGGCCGGGCCCCGTAGGGCATTGAGAAGGCTAAAACCAAGATTGGCCAGAAAAAACAAGATCAGCTTCTAGAGAAAAAAGCACAAAATAAACAGGAACATCAACAAGGAAAAATTACTTTTTCCACAAGATACAGTAAAGATTTCAATCAAGTTAAAAACATATTTAGGAAGAACCTTCACATACTGCGGCAGGAGGATAAACTTGTAGAGATACTGGAGGAGCGCATACGAGTAGTACCAAAAAGAGCTAGAGTAGGACCCTAGGCAATATCATATCCCCCAGTACATACATACCCTACCAAGATAAACCCAACAAGATTTGGCTGTCACAGAGAGGATTTTTTAAATGTGGAGGTGGTCGATGCAATGCATGCAAACTGGCACATAAGACCACTCATTTCACTGATACAAGTGGAGAACATGTCTATGCAGGGCCGCCAACAGAAATTTCAGGGCCCCATACAGCTGAAGCACCTGGCCCCCCCCCCCCCCCGATCACCCCGCCCCCAGCAACCCAATCACCCCGCCCCCATCAAAAGGGGCTGGATAATGTAGCCAGGGCCCCCCGTTAGAAAAAGGTAGCCAGGGCCCCCCTTTAGAATAAGGTAGCCAGGGCCCCCCTTTAGTATAATGTAGCCAGGGCCCCCCTTTAGAATAAGGTAGCCAGGGCCCCCTTTAGAGTAATGTAGCCAGGGCCCCCCTTTAGAATAAGGTAGCCAGGGCCCCCCTTGAGAATAAGGTAGACGGGGCCCCTCTTTAGAATAAGGTAGACAGGGCCCCCCTTTAGAATAAGTTCGACAGGGCCCCCTTTAGAATAAGGTAGACAGGGCCCCCTTTAGAATAAGGTAGACAGGGCCCCCTTTAGAATAAGGTAGACAGAGCCCCTCTTTAGAATAAGGTAGCCAGGGCCCCTCTTTAGAATAAGGTAGACAGGGCCCCTCTTTAGAATAAGGTAGACAGGGCCCCTCTTTAGAATAAGGTAGACAGGGCCCCTCTTTAGAATAAGGTAGACAGGGCCCCTCTTTAGAATAAGGTAGACAGGGCCCCTCTTTAGAATAAGGTAGACAGGGCCCCTCTTTAGAATAAGGTAGACAGGGCCCCTCTTTAGAATAAGGTAGCCAGGGCCCCCTTTAGAATAAGGTAGCCAGGGCCCCTCTTTAGTATAAGGTAGCCAGGGCCGCTTCCTTAGATATATAAAAAAAAAAAAAACATCCACTTACCTGACTCTGGCTCCAGCTCCTGGCAGGTCCCGGCCGCTCTGAGCTTCCCGCCGGCTCTGTACTGCCGCCCTGCATAGGCGGCGCGGTGAAGTGACGTCACCGCGCCACCTTCGTCAGCAGTAGGGGCCGGCGCCTGGCAGGCTGAAGGCCTAACGTCTTCGGCCTGCCAGGGAGATCAGCGGAGCGCAGCGCTAGTGGCGCTCAGGCCGGTCTCTGGGCGCTCGGGACGCGGGTCCCGGGCGCTCAGGGACCGGATGCGCGGCCGGGCCCCGGGGAGCGACGGCACTGCCTCCGGGGCCCCCAGCAGCTCGGGCCCCACACTGTAGGCCAGGCAGAGCCTGGTTCGGCGGCTGCGCCGCCAGGGCCCCGCTCTGCCGTGAGGAATAAGGGGGCCCGCTTGCCGCGGGCCCCCTTATTCCACTGGGCCCCATACGGGAGTACTGATTGTACTCCCTGTATGGTGGCCCTGCGTCTATGACATACGACAATTTGTCAACTGTGACAGCCAACATGTGATATATATTATCCAGTGCACGATTTGCAATAAAAAATATGTGGGCAGCACAGTGCGAAAACTTAAAACACGCATTATGGAGCATGTCTCCAGTATCAAAAAAGATCAGGGTCAACTATCAGGAGCTGCCAAACACTTTATAGAGAGTCACAATGGTGACCTGAAGGGCTTTCAATTCTATGCAATCGAGAGAATCGTACGCCCCTATAGGGGAGGTAATTGGACAAAACTTGTTAGGCATAGAGAAGCGCAATGGATCCTGAGACTAGGGACGAGAAGACCAGTAGGTCTCAACTAGCGCACTGACATGCTTTACTACTATTAAGATAAAACAAGATAAAAATGTTAAGGATATATTTTAGATTGTAGTATTTCTTTAATTACAAATATCTCCGTTCCAGACATAGTTAAGTCAGCATGTAACAATTTATATCATGAATAACTGAAACGAAATTACTAATTGGTCTAGCAATCATGTGACCCAAACTAGATCGGTGATTGGTTTTAATGTAATTTTAAAAGCAGAGCGGCAACTGCTGCCATTACAGTGAGCGAGGGCTGTATAGCCCAAAATGCGTCTGTGTTTTCATACCGTTGTGGGGTTATGCTGTTGGAGTGCTGCCTTTTACATATATTTTTGAAATAAAGTTGCTGGTTTTTATCGTCACCCGGACTTTCTGGATTTCTCTGGGCGGCCCGCCCCACCGGGCTTTGCAGTCTCGTACGGACACCCTACCCGGATATCCGTTTGTATGCAGGGAGCGCATAGCTCTCCCTGCCCCGCCGTTCATCTTAATTATATGTGCGTCACAAGGACTCTGTGAAGCAAAGGGGCGGAACCTGCCCCTTGCCTCACAGACCGTCTGGGCCCCGTAGGGCAGTACTGGTTGTACTGCCCTAACGGCGGCCCTGGTTATCACAGAGTCCAGGGCAATGTGCTGTGATCCTGCTTCATGTTCACCATCAGGAGAAGGCGCTATTAAGGCAGGTGATGAGGTAAGTGTAGGCGTCCTGATGGAAGTACTGGCAGGATGTACGTGTAGAATATCCATTAAAGAGCATTGGGCAACAATCTCCATTGTCTTTTTATTGGACCTTGTTATGCCCGGCTCTCTCCATTTCTTATAGAAACGCTTTGGATTGTAGGAAGTACTAACTAGATGCTGAATCCAGAGCAAAGCTCAGCAGCACTTCTTGCTAGGCCATGTACCGCTCACACTACACCTCAAACACACACATATATACACTGCCTTGTGAAAGTATTCAGCCCCCTTGAACTTTTCAACCTTTTGCCACATTTCAGGCTTCAAACATAAAGATATAAAATTTTTATTTTTTTGTGAAGAATCAACAACAAGTGGGACACAATTGTGAAGTGGAACGAAATTTATTGGATATTTTAAACTTTTGTAAAAATCAAAAACTGAAAAGTGAGGCGTGAAAAATTATTCGGCCCCCTTAAGTTAATACTTTGTAGCACCACCTTTTGCTGTGATTACTGCTGCAAGTCATTGGGGGATGTCTCTACATTTTGCACATCGGGGGATGAAATTTTTGCCCATTTCTTGTAGTTTGAAACCCCCGCGGGCAGGGCCCCTCCCCCTCTGGCCGTTGTAAGTCATTAATTGTCTTTTTTGACTATGTATGTAACCCCCTTCCTGTTACAGTCCCCAGGGAAATAAATGGCACTTTAAAAAAAATAATAATAATAATTTTCCCGGGGAAAAAACAGCCGAGCTCGTAGGTTGGAGGGGAGACTTTTGAACAGCAGTTTTTCACCCTTTTTTAAACGGGTTTCCGATTGGATTGGGGCTGTATTTGACTTGGCCATTCTAACACGGGATACGTTTTTTTTGTGAACCTTCCCATTGTAGATTTCTTTATTTTGGGGATCATTCCCTTTTTGGAAGATAAATCTCCATTCAGTTCAGGTCTTTTGCAGACTCTAACGGGTTTTTCTTCCGAATGGCCCTGTTTTGTTCCTCCATCTTCCCATAAATTTTAACCACTTCCCTGTCCCTTCTGGGAAAAAAGCGGCCCGACTTGATGCTGCCACCACTATTTTGCAGGGGGGTGGTGTGTTCAGGGTGATGGCTGTGTTGCTTTTCCCCCAAACATACTTTTTTGCATTGTGGCACAAAGTTCGATTTTGGTTTCATCTGACCAGAGCCCCTTTCCCTTTCCACGGGTTTGGTTGTCTTCCGGGTGGTTGTGGAAAATTTTTAAAATTGACTTTTTTATGGATATCTTTGAGAAATGGCGTCCTTTTCCATCTTCCCAAAAGGCCAGATTGGCATATCGATGATTGTTGTCCTATGGCGCCCCCTCCAGCAAAAACTGTGTCTCTGATTATCAGAGGTAGGGGTTTTACACGTTTTTCCAGAAATTTATCAGTATTGAACAAAAAAAGGAATTTATTTTTAAAAGAGAACAAGATAAACTTTAGCACACATGAGAAATGTCTGAATTATCAGCCCATTGCAGTAAACAAGATCTGGCTGTCTTTTCCCTCTCTTTTTTTTTTTTTTTAAACAGAAAAATTTTCAACAATAAAATTTTTCCTTAAAAAAAGGCTTACAAATGAATACATACAAAAAGTGGTTTTTGCAAACTTTTTAAAAAGTTTTATTTCCAACCCCCCCAATCAAAAAACTACTTATCCAATTAGTCCATCATTTTCCTAAAAATTTTCAAATTTGGGTTTTGGCAATGGCTTTGTATGGCATAGCTTATCTTGCAGTTTTGCAGTAGACAACGATAATGTACCAGTTCCACAAATTCGCGGGTGGTGATGTCTTACATAAATTTTTTGGGTCCTGGCATTGTTTTTTTCACTGTGGCGAGTTTAATACACCCTTGGTTGTCTTCTTTAAATCGAACAGGGGGTTTGGGGGTTTTTAAACCAAGATCCTTAACATTGGGTTAACCAAAATCACTTTTTAAATGGCGACTGCAAAATGTATTCTGCCTCTGTAATGATAACGCAACTGACACCTGTTTTCTGTTTGCCCAAAAAATTTGGCTTTCTCCTAATTTAAAATAAGAAACCGTTTGTTGCTTTCGATCTTTTAAATCTTCGGCCCGCCCTGCGCCCAGTAAGCTGGAGCTTTAATCACCATTGCAATTTTTTAGATTCAGGTCTTGGTTTGCTCAGATATTAAAGGGGATCTTTTAACTGCATTCCTCTCTTTGCGTGGTTACTTAAAATCGGCCAGTATCCCCTTGTCGTGTGTATCAGGACGAGTAGTTGGGGCTAGTATAAATCCCCCCACTGCTTTCTGTAACTCTTTTTGTTAGGTATTTGTCATCTTCTCCTTCAACTTTGGGTAAGATGGATCCTTTGGGTTTTTGAAATGCTTTTGGCTTTGACATTCCAAAAAGGTTAGGACGTGAAAATTTTAGTTTTCTGGTTGAAAAGGAAATTCCATTTTTTTCTCTGGATGGATTCCAAATGTTCAATTTCCAGGTTTTGTTTAAAAATTTGGTTCAAAATTTTCCTTACTTTTGTAATTTCAGCTTTTTTCGATGAGCTATGTGAAATCTTTCAACATACGAAGAAATCATCCACTTATCTGCTGTACATTTATTTTTTAAAAACACGGATCGCTTTATTCCAAAATCCCTCTTTCAGCAAAACATCATTCATTTTGTTCCAGTCTTGCTGTTTGTTTTGGGCCATAAAAAAATTTTTTGCGTTACCACAAGGTTCTTCCCCCTTTTTTAAATAACCTTTGTTAAAAGTCATATACACTTTTCTTAAATGTCCCCAAATTTAAAAAGCTGTTTAATGTCAAAATGTCTTACTTTAATGCTTTGCACCCCTGCACGAATTAAAACTCTAAAAGTTGTTTGTTTTAGCGACTGGAGAAAAAATAGAAAAAATCTTCTCCCTATTTTTGTAAGTACCCCTTTTTCAATTAGTCTTGCCTTGAAACTATGCACTTACCATCAGAGTCTATTGGTTTTTTAAAAACCCTTCATCCCAAATTTCTTTCTTACCCTTTGGGGCTTGGAATTTCCATGTTGAAGTTTGAAGAGATTCCATTTCTTCTCTGCAGCTTAATCCATTTCTGTTTTTTTATGGACTGGTGTAGTTACATCCTTCCCCTGCGAGGCTCTGACTCGAAAGTGTCTTCTTTTAAAACAGGGTTTAGTGGAAAACCTTTTTTAATCTGTTGGGTCTCTTGTTAAAGGGTTTAAGGTATTACAGTTTTCTTCAGTAACTTTGAAGTGACCCAACTTCAGCGTCTTCTTCCCTTTTTTTCTTGAGTTTTGCTGTGGTTGCTTCTGTGGCCAAGTGGAATTTTGGAGTAACTTCATGAAATTTGGTGTAAGGAGTTTTTTTTCCCATTTCTACATTTTGCTGTTGTCCCCTTGTTGGTTCGGGTGCAGGGTTCTGTATCCTTTTGGGTTTCACTGTAGCCTAAGGACTCCTCCTTAGCATGAGTTCCCTTTTGTAGCCCTTAAAGGGAAAATGACCTGTTTACTCCTTTCTTTTGCTTTAATTCGGTTTTTTTTTCTTATTGCCTTTTTAGTTTTCTTTGTAGCTTTCCCTGGTAATCGTTTTTTTAAAATTGCAGAGTATTATTGCTTCTCCCCAATTGTTGTTGTTAAATCGCATCAAAAAGCATACTTCTTCCACTTTCACAAAGATTCGGTTTTTCCCCTCTCGACCATTCTGTTTGGGTGGTTGGTATGGAGTCGGAACACGATTCCTTCCTTTTTAAAAATGGCTTGTGCCTTTCCACTTGTGTATTGTTCCATTTTAGCAAGCAGTGTCTTTGGCTTCTTCCAAAATTTTTTGGTACTTCAGAGGTTACTTTTTTCTAGTTTCTCTGAATTATCTTTTCGGAAGCAAGTACACAATTGTATATTGGATAAAAATCAAAAATGTGAAAAAAATATCTTTCTTTCCAGGTGTTAGTATCATTGGACCCACAACCCTCTGTATGAATGAAGTCCAGGGCTGTGCTGATGTAGTGGTCGTGTTTTAATTTTTTCCTTGTTATTTTACCTTTAGGCAGCTATACACTTCATCTTCTGACTGCATTTGGGCAATTTTAACGCCGTTAGCAAGCTCTTCCTGAATAGTTTTTTTTATTTCTTCTGGGTCCCTATGCCAAGCTTTTGAAGCAACATGGATGCAAATTTCTATTTTCTTTTTGACAAAACAGCCTCCTGATATTGTAATTTTACAAACCCTCTTTAATTTCCTTTTCAAAAGTAACCCTTCTGTGATGATGCAGCTGTACCATAAAAGTAAAATACATTCCCCCGTCTTGAGTTTCTTCACGATAAGTTTTTTTCAAGACTTGGGAAAATAAGCACAACCTTTACTTAATCTTTCTGGTTTCTGTTGGAGAGACTTGGCAGTGGAGGGTTCTCCCATTCCCTTTTGAATTATATACTGACCATTGGGGAAAATGACTTTTTTTGATTTGCTTTTGGGCCATAGAAAGAAACTTCGTTATTTGTCATTGGACTTGTGGCACCCGGGGTTTGCACCTGCATGTCTTGCTGATTGCCATACTTGTATTAAAAGCTGATTCGCACCCCACATGTCCTTTTCTTCTTTAAAAGCCTTTTGGCTTTTGATTGTTCCCTTTTCTTTAAGGATTTATTTTGCTTTTCCGACTCTGCAATTTGCCTTTTTGGACCTTTTCCCGCATACAAAGCATTCACTGTTTTCCTTTTCATGACTCTTATGTGTTGTTATCCTGAGTTTTAATGCAGATTTTTGCGGTGGGCATATCCTGCGCTTTAATCTCTGTTTTTCTCTTTACTCACCAAAGCTTTCCTTTCACATACTCTAATGGAGTCCCCATCAGGCCGTGCATCAGTGCAGTGACCGTTGTCATAGCTTTCTGGGGAGACCCCTGAGTAAAAGTGCAGCAACATGGGAAATCTTTTAGTTTTTGCCCATTCGCGCGACGCCCACTATTCAGGGTGTCTCTGTGTTTTCCTGCATATTTTGGCCCTTACTTAATGGGCTGATCAGTTTCCTCATTAGATAAAGCTTATGTGAGATTTGTTATTTTAGACTTTTGTAGCTCTTCCCACTTTTCCTTTGCAGTTTACATTTATATGTTTACAATTGGTATCACTACAGTGAGGGAGATAGTGCTCTGTCTTTTGATCCTTCTTATTCCTTTTTCTGAGGGGGATCGGCTTGGTCCCCGTGTAATTTCCACGTACCCTTTTCTTATTAGAAGCCTTCACCTTGATTTCCAGGTTGGTAGTTTTGGTTTGTCAGGCTTGGGACTGAGAATTTCAAAGGATTGCTGGTGCTAGCAGCCCCTCTTTTTTCTTATTTATCTTTCATGTTCCACTTTAAATGTTATTTGGGATACTTGGATACTGGGCCCATAAAATGTTAGCAACAGATTATCAGATCATTTTCCGTATTTAACAGCAAAAGGAACTTTTTTTGAGAGAACAATATAAATTCCAGCCACATGAGAACATGTCTAATTATCATCCACTGCAGAAACAAGATCTGAGCTGTCTCTTCCTCTCACGTTTTTTTTTTTTTTTTAAACAGCCTAAATTTTTCAACAATACAATATCCCCTTTAAAAAAGGCTTACCATGCAATAAACAGAAGTGGTTGTTGCACACAGAATAAGTATTTTTCCAACATCATGGCCTCTTGGGTGCTCTCTGATCATCTTTCCTTTTTTGAGAGTTTAAAGGACGGCCGGGGCTTGGGGGATTTGGGAGTGGTCTGATACCCTTCCCCTTTCAATTTGATCACTTTCACAGTGTCCTTGGGATTTTTTAAGTTTGAGAAAAACTTTTTTTTATCCCAAATCCAGCTTTTAAAATTTTCCACAACATATCACGGACCCGCCTGGTTTTTTTTGGCGTCTGGTGCTCTCTGGCTTTAAACAGAACCCCGAACTACACAGAGCAGGGGGTTCATTTTGTTTTTTTATTGTTTTTTTAGGTGGTTGGGGTTTGAATTTTGTTTTTTAAAAAGAATTTATTGTTTAGGTTGGTTTTTTGGTTTTGTGGGGGTTGGATGGTTTTTAAGGTTGTGGTGTGCATTTTTTTTTTTATTTTTGTTTTTTTGTTTTTGGGTTTTGGTTTTGGGTTTTTTGAGGTTTGTTTTAGTTTGGAAAAAAAAGGTTTTGGGGGGTTTTTTTTGGGGTGGTGTTGTTTGTTTTGGGGGGGTTTGGTGTTTCCCCCCTTGTTTTTTTTTTTTTTTTGTTTTTTGGGGTTTTTTGGGGGTTTTTGTTTCGAAGGGGGGTTGTTGGGGTGTATTTTTTTGGGTTTGGTGATTTGGGAAGTTTCTTTTTTTTTGAGATGTTTGGGGGGGGTTTGGTGGTTTTGGTGGTTGAATTTTTTTTTTGTTTTTGAAGGTTTGGGGGGTTTTTTAATTTTGGGAAAAATTTTTGTTTTTAGTTTTTTTTTTTTGGTTGGTTGTTTTGGTGTTGTGTTTTGGGGGTTTGAGGGGTTAAAGGGGGTTTTTGGGTATTGTATTTTTTTTGGTGGTTTTTTTTTCTTGGTTTTGGGGGCCTTGGGGTTTTGGTTTGTTTTGGGGAGTGGTTTGTGTGGGTTTTTGGGGGGGGTTTTGGGCCCCCCCTTTTCTTTTTTTTTTTTTTTTTTTAAAAATTTTTTAAAAATTTAAAAAAATTTGTTTTAAAATTGTTTTATTGTTGTTTTTTTAAAAAAGGGGTTTTTTTGTTTAAGTGTGTGGAAAAGGTTGGTTGGGGGGGGCCTTTGGGTTTGTGTTGTGTGGGTGTTTTTGTGGGGTGTGTTTTTTTTAAAATTTTTTTTTTTTTTTTTTTTTTTTTTTTATATTTTGTTTTTATTTGTTGTTTTTTTATGTGTTTGTTTTTTGTTTTTTTTTGTTTGTGTGTTTTTTTGTGTATGTAGTTTTTTGTGTAAGTTGTTTTTTTTTTGGGGTTTTTTAAATTTTTTTTTTTTATATTATTATTCTTTTTTTTTTTTAGTATTTAAAAAAATTTTTTATAAAAAATAATTTTTTAATAATTTTATTTTTAATGAAATAATGATTTTTTTAAATTTTAATTTTTAAAATTATTTTTTAAAAAATTATTAAAAAAAATATTATTTTTTAAAATTATTTAAAAATTAAAATTAAAATTGTGTAAAAAATTTTTTTTTATCAATTATTTATATTATAAAATAAATTTATAATTAAATTAAAATATTTTTTTATAGTTTAATTTTATTATATTTTTAAATAAAAAATTTTAAATTTTTTGATTATATTTTTATTTAAAATTAAAATAAAAATGTTTTAAATTTTTTATTATTTATGAAAAATTATGAATTTTAAATTTTTAAATTATTAAATTTAAATTTATAAAAAAGATTTTTAAATTTGGGTAATTTTTTAAAAAATTATAAATTTTTTATTTATATAAAAATTTTAAAATATTTATTTATTTAAATATTAAAAAATTTTTTTTAAATAATTTTTATATTAAATATATTTTATTATTGAATTATTTATTTTTTTAAATTTTAATTTACTGTATTTTTTTTTTTTAAAAAAAAAAAATATTTTTTTATATAATATTTTTAATTTTAAATTAATAATATATAATTTTATTTATTTAAAATAAATGTTTATATTGTATATAAAATATATATTGTATTATATTAAATATTTTATTTTGTTAATATATATTTTAAAATATATTTTTATTTTTTTTTTTATTATAATTTTATTATGTTTTATGTATTTTTTTATATATATATGTATTTTATAATATATATATCAATATATATATATAATATATATTATTGTATAAATATGTATATTATATATATTATTTTATTATATATTATATATGTATATATATTATTATATTTATAGTATATATATATTATGTATATATATGTATTTATATATAAAAAATTTTATTAGTAAATGTAGTAATTCACCCCTTTTTTAGAACCCCAAATTTTTCTCGTTCCCCCTTTTTGCCGAAGTAAATTTTGGTAAAAGGGGGCCCAAGGTTTCAAAAAATTATTCCCACCCGAAAAAACCAAACCCCAACGGGGGAACAACGGGTGGACCGTTTCAGGGGAGAAAATTCCTGCCCTATGTGTGCGCAAAATGGGCTCATCGACCAGGAATGTTTTCCCCCAAACCTTTTTTCCTTTTTCAGGGGCTTGGGCTGGGAATATTTTTCTGTTCTTCTAAAGGAGTGGCCCCCGGTGTGGTCTTTGCTGCTGTAGCCCATCTGCCTCAAAGTTTGCGTATGTGCTTTCAGAGTGTCTTTGCCCACCTTGGGTTTTTCGGGTGGCTATTTGAGTCATGTTGCTTTCTATCAGCTCGAACCAGTCTGCCATTCTCCCTTTTACCTCTGGGATCAACGGGATTTCCGCCCAAAGGAAAAAGCCCCTCATGGATGTTTTTTCTTTTTCGGATCATTTCTGTAAACCTAGAGTGGTTTTTGCTGAAATCCCGGAGTCAGCAGTTTCTGAAAAATCAGAAGCCCTTCTGACACCCCAAAAACCCGCCAGTTCAAAGGCCTCAAACATTTTTCCCCCTATGATGCTCGGGTTTTAATGCAGGGGATTGTCTTGACCATGTCTACATGCATAAATGCACTGAGTTGCCCCCATGTGATTGGCTGATTTGAAAATTTAAATGTTTAAAGAGCAGTTGGACAGGTGTTTCCTAATAAAATGGCCGGTGGTGTATGTATGTATATGTATATATATTTATATATGTTTTATTTTTTAAAGTATGTTATGTATGTATGTATATGTATATATATATATGTATGTATATGGGTTTTGTATTGTATATATTTTTGTGTGTAATGTGTATGTATATATTTTATTTTTTTGTTTGTAAATTTATAATAATGATTTTTTTATTATTTTATGTATGTATATGTGTATATATATATATATATGTATTTTTGTTATTATATTTTTTTATATTTTTTTTTTATATATATTTTTATATGTTTTTTAATATATTGGTTTTTTTTATGGGAATATATATTATTTTTATATATATTATGTATATGTTTTATATTTATATATATTATGTTATGTATATATTTTAATTTTTATATTTTTATGTGTGTATATTTATATGTTGTTATTGTTATTTAAAATATATTTTTAATATGTGATTATTTATATAAAAATAATTTTGTATATATATGGTTGTTGTGTATTTTAATTTTTTATATATGATGTATGTTATGTGTATATATATTTAAATGTTTTGTTTATTTGTATATTTATATTTATGTTGTATATGTGTATATATGTTATGTGTTATATATTTTTAAAAGTTGTATATTGTTTTATATTTTGTAATTTATAATTTTATTTTATGTTGTTTATATATTTTGTTGTAGTGTATATAATTAGGTATGTGTTATTATTATGTATTGTGAATATATATTTGTATGTTTTAATATTGTATGTATGTATATGTGTTTTATATAAATGTATTTGTTTTGTTTTATATTATATGTTTATGTTTTTTGTATATATATATATTATTTTGTATTGTGTATATTATATATGATGTATGTAATTGGTATATATATTTATTTTATGTTGTATTTTATGTTTTATTTTTTAAATATATATGTATGATGTATATGTGTATATTATTATGTATGTTGTATATGTGTATTATATATAAATTTTTGTAAAATTTATTTTATATATAGGTATTGTGTATATATATATATATGTATGTATATTTTTTTTTGTTGTTATGTGTTATATATATTATGTATGTATATGGTATATATATTATGTATGTATTTTGTGTATATATTTTATTTATGTATGTTTTGTGTATATATATTTTTTATGTTGTTATGTGTATATTTATATGTATATTTTTTATATGGATTATGTTTTATATGTATGTATTTTTTTTTATGGAAAGTTTTGTTTTTATTTTTATTTATGTTTGTATTTATAATTTTTATGTAATGTAATATATTATATATTAATATTTTTATATTATGTTTGTATATTTGTATATATATATTTGTTATATAGTTTTTTTATGTATGTTGTATTTGTGTTTTTATGTTTGTTTGATTTGTATTTTGTATTGTTTTTAGTATTTTTTTTGTTAGTTTTATATTTTTTGTTTATTTTTTAGATAAATGTTTTTTATTTTTTTTTATTTTATATATTTTTATAATATTATTTTTTGATATATGTATATATGTATGTTGTATATATGTATTTTTTGTTTGTTTATGTATTTTGTTTTGATGTATATATGTAATATTAGATGTTTTGTTTAGTTTTTTATGTATTTACTATATTATTGTTGTATATATGTATTATATTTGTATGTATTTATTTGTATTATGTTTATAAATTAGTTGTATTTGTTTTATTTTGTAATATTTTTATTTTGTATGTTTATGTTTTTTTTTTTTATAGTATATATGTATTTTATATATGTTTATTTATTTGTATATTTTTATATATTTGTTGTTTATATTAGAAATTTGTATTGTTTATATAATGTTGATGTTTGGGGGTTTTTTAATTGTATTTTATTTTTATTGGTTTTTATATTGTATGTTGTTTTTGTTTATTAATTTTGTTGATGTGTTATATAATTGTTGTTGTTTTGTGTTTTTAGATTGAGTTAGTTTATTGTTAGTTTTTAAAAAGTTGTTATTATATATATATTTATGTTTATGTTTAGAATATTTATGTATATTATGTTTTATTTTTGTTTGTTGTTTGTGTTAATTTTGTTGTATGTTTTGTGGATTTTTGGGAAGTTTGAGTATTTTTTTGAAGTTTTTTCGTTTGTTTTGATAATTTTTTTTTTGTATGTTTTGTGGGTTTTTATTTTGTTGATTATGTTTTTTTTTATGTGTTATTGTATTTATGTTTTGGGGTTATTGTTTATATGGGTTTTGGGTTTTGTTGTTTTTTTTGTTTTTATTTGATGTTATTGTTTTTTGTTGGTAAAAATTTTTTATTTGTTGTTTTTGTTTTTATTGAGATTTGGGTTTTTTGGGTTTATGTTAATTTGTTTGTTTTTGGGTTTTGGGGTTTTTGTTTATTTGTGTTGTTTTTTATGTTGATTTTTGTTGTTGATATTATTTTGTATTTGGGGTTTATGTTGTTTGTTGTTTGTGTTAGTTGTTGATGTTTGGGGGATATGTTGTTGTTGTTTGTGTTATTTATAGTTGATGTTTGGTTTTTTAATTGTTGTTGTTTTGTGTTATGTTTTTGTTTTGTTTTTGTTTTATTGGTATTTAGTAGTTTGTTGGTTGTGTAAATTTAGTGGTAATGTGTATTTGATATTTATTTTTATTTTTTTATATTTTATATTATTAAATGTATGTATATGTGTATATATATAATATATGTTGTATTTTTTATTGTATATATTTTTATGTTTTATATATTATATGTATGTTTTTGTTTGATATATATTGTATTATGGTATTTTATAAAATTTGGTTTAATTGTAATTTGATGTTATATATGTTTATATGTGTTATATTTTTTTTATATGTATTATTTAATTTTAAATATGTTTTTTATATGTTATATATAATTTTATTGTATTTTATGTTATATAATTTTAATTATTAATTTATGTGTATATATGTATATGTTATATTTTATGTGATATTTTTATATATTATTATTTGTATATTGTAAAATGTTTATTATAGTATATATATGTGTATTATGTATATGTTATATATATGTTTTTTATGTTTTGTTATTTTAAATAATATGTTTATTTGTATATATATAGTTTTATGTATAGGTATATTAATTAAAATGTATTTGTATTGTTTAAAATTTTATTTTATTTTGTTTTTGTATTATTGTGGGATATATTTTTAAATTTTTATGTATATATGTGTATATATATATATTATGTATTTTGTTATATATTATATGTTTATATGTGTATATAAATTATAATTTTTGTATATGTGTTATATATTGTATTTATTATATTTGTGTTTTTATTTTATTATATGTAATGTTTTTAAATCCCCTAATTTTTGGAAATTTGGTTTTTTGGGTTTTTTATTTGGTTTTGTAAGGTTAAAAATATATGTTGAAAGGTTTTTTTTTATTTTTTAAATTTTTATGTTTTCTTTTTAAAAGGGGTTTGGTTGTAAAATTGGGGAGTAATGAAAATAAAAAGTTTTAAAATGGTAAATTTTTGGGAAAAAAAAATTTGTTTTATATAGTTTGGTTTTAAATATGGGGAAAAATTTTTTGTATGTTAATGTTAAAAGTATGATGGGATTTTAAAAGGTTTAAAATAAAAAATGTTGAATGGGGGGAAAAAAAAAATATGGTTCCCCAATTTAAAAAAAAAGAAAAATATTATGTATATGTAAGGAAATATATATATTTTAAAAAAAAAAATGTTTTTATAGGTTATGGGTTTGAAGTATGTTCATGAAATTGTGGGAAAAATTGGTAGGGGGGGTTGTGTATAATATGTATATGTATATGTTTTGGGTTTGTTTTATATTATTTGTATATATTTAATTTCCCAAATGTATTTATTTTTATAATTAATTTTTTATGTATTTTTTTGTATATTTTTTATATATGTTTATATTAATTTGTATGTTATTTATGTTATATTATTGATTTTTGTGTATTTTTATATTTATTTATGTTTGTAATTGTTTTTTGTTTTTATGTTTTTAAATTATATTTGTTTTTGTTATATATTGTTTTTTTTTTATTGTATATTTTTGGATTAATATTTGTTTGTAATTTATTTGGTAAATGTATTTTTTGGGCTTCACCCTTTATTTCCTCTACAAGCGAGGTTTAGGTTACAGCACAAAACACAAATAAACATCTAGGCCGTCTAGCCACTAACTGAACATAACATGTCCCTCTCTAACACATGGTCAAGGCCTATCGCCGAAGCAGCACAAACACATACTCGTACCCAGCTTCCTACTGGGTTCTGGCTTCTCCTAAGCCTATGGGGGCAGAGCCTCTCTTCAGCTCCACTGCTGCTCCACACTGCCATGCAGCAACCACGCCCCCCAATCACCTGGCATGGGAGGTCTTTAATCGGTCTCTAGAGACATACACAAAACCTGTCCTGGAATGCGGGGACAGCCAACCCCCCAACACTATGGCTGTCCCAAAAAGCCACCCATACATAGCCGCCTAGCAGCTATTCTAGTCACTACTGTAAGTGTCAGTACTATATCCTTACTAACACAATATAGGTGACTTTTCCCCACTGAGACCAGGTCCTCAGTGGCGCATCTGCAGTATGTCTCTAGCTGCACACCCTCTAGTGGCAGAAACCTGCGACTATCGGGGATCGCTCTGTCACAGTATATATATGTATATGTGTATATGTATGTATATGTGTATATGTATATATATGTATATGTATATGTATGTATATGTATATATATGTATATATATATATATATATGTATATGTGTGTATATGTATATATATGTGTATATATATGTATATGTATATATATGTATATGTGTATATATGTATATGTGTGTATATGTGTATATATATGTATATGTGTATATATATGTATATGTGTATGTATATGTATATGTGTATGTATATGTGTATGTATATATATATGTATATGTATATATATGTATATATATGTGTATGTATATATATATGTGTATGTATATATATATATATGTATATATATATGTATATATATATATGTGTATATATGTATATATATATGTGTATATATGTATATATATGTGTGTATATATGTATATATATATGTGTATATATGTATATATATAGGTGTATATATGTATATATATATATGTGTATATATGTATATATATATATAAATTTGTATATATGTATATATATGTGTGTATATATGTTTATATATATGTATATATATGTGTATGTATATATGTATATGTATGTGTATGTATGTATGTATATGTATGTATGTATATGTATATATGTATGTATATATATGTATATATATATGTAGATGCTGGTGCACTCGTCTGCCTAAAGTAGACGAGTTACTATCGGCTGTAGAAAAAGAAAGCGCAGATCGGGTTCCACATATAACAGCACCGTGATTAAGATAGGAAGGTCAGGTGCTCACCTTTTGGTGCTGTACGAAGAATACGGTACAGCTCGTATAATCGCGTGAGTCTCACAGTGCGGAGATGGAAAAAGCAGCTCCTGTCCCAGTTCCCGCTTTCGGTTCCACGAGGACGCCGAGGAGTACTATAAACAAAAACTCCACAAAACTCTCCCTCAGATTAAATAATCATAGGTATGCTATTCGACAAGGTAAACTTCTGTATAGCTTACCTCGTCATCTTTTGGAGTTCCATGATACGAGGGAGCTCAATTTTTCTATACAACCCATAGATCGTATCCCTGAGGATTGCACAGATAGGGCCAAAATGTTAAGTAGGAAGGAGGTGTATTGGATGTACAAATTGAACACACTGAAGCCCCATGGTTTAAACGAGATACAAGATGCTATTATTTAATTACTTTCAGATATATTACTATTATAAATTTTCAGATAATTAATTATTATATACTAATTGATTATTGTATGCATATTTTTATTGATTTTTATTGATTTTTATTATTTCATTTTTTATTCATTTTTTATACATAAATTGTTTTTTATATATTTTTATATATTTTTTCTATTAAAATTTGGTTATTTTTAAGATATATATATTTTTTTTTTTATATACATAGGTTTTTAGATCATATAACATTGTTTTAAATAATTTTAGGCAATAGTTATATGTTTGTGAAACATGTGCTCTTTTGATACAACTTTGTGAATGAACTTTTTTTGTGAATGAACTTTATTTACTCACTAAGCAGCCTCGTTTTGATATCATGAGTATAAAGTGTTGCCATTCTGTATCAGTCTTTGCATATCTGAAGAAGCGGGCTGCGACCCGTGAAACGCGTCATGTGCTATGATAGAATAAAATATATCTAAATAATAATACTAACCCTATTGTGTTTATCACAAGCGAGCGCTCTAGACCCTAAAAGAGTTCCCTTTATTATAGTTAGCTTGCAAATACCCCTACGGGGTTTGCAAAGCACTTTAATTTTGTTTATATATATATATGTGTATGTATGTATGTATATGTATGTGTATGTATATATGTATGTATGTGTATGTATGTGTATGTATGTGTATGTATGTATGTATATGTGTATATATATGTATATATGTATGTATATATATGTATATGTGTATATATATATGTATATGTGTATATATGTATATATGTGTATATGTGTATATATGTATGTATATATATGTATATATGTATATATATGTATATATGTATATATGTATATATGTGTATATATATGTATATATGTATATGTATATATATATATGTATATATGTATGTATATGTATATGTATATATATATGTATATGTATATATATACGTATATATATGCGTATATATATATATATTGTGAGATGGTGACAGGTGAAGTTGCTGAGGGAAGGTATTCTTCCTCTAGGGTACTCTCTTACATGGCTTTAGGTAGTATATGGACAGAGGCGTGTCACCGAGAGGCCTGGGCTCGGTGAAGGAAAGCCGACGGTTTTGTCAGTAACACTATGTCAGTATAAGCGGCTCCAATCCGCGTTTTCCGGGTCGGCTTTTCATGGAGTGGTCAAAGAGCAGGGCGGGTGGCCACTCCCACGCACCAGGTGACAGGCTTATGAAGTATGGGCCTGCAGGCCTGTGTTTGTTCTCTGGTGGAACTCTGGTGTTAAGAGGGAAGCCTTGCTGGAACCTGGAGACTGTGAGAGAGGAGACCTCTGTTAGTCAGTGCTTGGACGAGCAAGTATTTCATTTCTGTTTGGCCTGAAGCTTAAGGCCTTTTTGCTTTGTTTTTGTACTGGACAAATAAACCCAGGCAGCGCCCGGATGTGAACTGTTACATCCTGTGTCCTTGTCTCTTTCTGCTGAAGCCCATATTGCCTACCTGTGGCTGATCTCCCTCACAATATATATAGTGTGTGTATATATTGTGAGACCTCACTCACATTTCTACTGCCATCTTGGATCGGCCTGAGGTCATTAGCTCAAAGGATCGCTGCTTTTGGTAAGCAGGATGACACTCCAACATCACTTGGACCACACGCTATTCTCTTCCTGGCATCAGCCACCTTTATCTGTTCAGCAGGTTATGGCCAACAGCATAAACGTACAGCAGTACACAGAATAAAACTTACAAAATAAACCTCGGCCGTCTGGCCACTGATTAAACATAAACAAATTCAGCCCTTGACTACTAGGGGTCTGTGCCTACTGCACAGCCTCTCCACCAGACTCTACTAGTTCAGACCACACCCCCAAGACACCTGCAGTACCAGGCTTTTTATAGGTCTCTAAGAACCTTCCAAAACCCTGACCTGGAATGCGGGAACGGCTTCCCACCCAACACTATGACAGTCCATAATAACCGCATAGCCGTCCTGCTATATACAAGTGTCAGCAACGTATGTCTACTGACACCAAATAGCTGGCTGTCCCCCCGAGACCAGGTCCTCAGTGGCGCATCGGCAGCAGGATACTGTACTAAAAACGTCATCACTGAGGGTGTAGGGATCTCATCGGCTGCTAAAATCACAAGACCGTCTTATGTGTATGTCACTGTATTTCCTGTTGAACACCATTTCGACTTTACGCTCTGTGCAGAACACACTGCTGTCTGTGTGTGCTTGTTGGCCAGCAGGCAGGCACACTATTTTCTAGCAATTTTACACAGGAAAAGCTGTTAGTTACATTAGTCGGGGGGAAGGAGGGGAACAGCTAGCTTAGGGAATCATACACATCATTAGCTAGGGGCGTTTGAATAAAGATGGGAAAAATGCAGCCAGCTATACAAAACTATACAGAGTGCCCAAAAGTTCATTTCTCCTGTTTTGGGGGTCCAGCTACTTCAGAAGACACCAACAGATCTGCCATAGAAAGAAATGTGTGTTGCAGTGTTGCTGCCAGGGTTCTTCAATAAGACACCGTTAACAGATATTCCATAGAAAGAAATCTATTTGTAATTCTTTTGGTAGCAGTAAATTTTCATGGTTGCTGCCAGGTTCTTACAAATCTTTACCTTTTTAATATTTATCTTTTTGAACATTGAGTGAACTAGAGGTGGTAAGCGAACAAGGAGGGGTGTGGAGCTAGAGGTACGAGACAAGGCACACAAGCGAGAACATTGTCAGTCGCAGGACCGTCAGGCCTGTCATCGCTTGGTCGGTTCCCTGTATGGCTCATTTCTGAAGAGTGTCGCGAATCTGTTCTTCAGTGCTTAACTCACCCTGAATCCAGTGGTTTTACCTCCTCTTCCTCTCAGTCACGGCCACAAATGTCATCATCATCAGTCCAACCTGAAGCAAACACGGGCCAAATGTCACCCAATTTACAGACCGCTCCAGATAATCCATATTTTGAATATCTGAGTATTCAGTATTCTGAATATTCTGATACATTGTGGTTGGGGTCAGAAGGCATTTCAAAAGATCAAGTGGCCAAAGAGGATCTTCTATGAAGCCCAATCGCTGATGCCCTCAGAGGAGGAGAAGGAAGCTGGTCTGTCGGCAGAAATATCAAGCGGTCAGCGGTGCCTTGCAGTGCCTGTGGCTTCTAGCTCGCAGCTTGATGATGTAGACTGTCAGAAATAGGAACTCACCTGTGATGGTGATGATGATGATGACATTGCGGATCCAACGTGCTCTTTTGAGCAGCAGGTAGAGAGCGCATCATCAGTGGAGGAGGATGGGGTAGTGTCAGTGCAGGTCTGGCATGAGAAAGGGAGAGGGCGGTTGCACAAGTCCACTGACATAATTCCGTCAGCCGTGATCAGTGGTGGCAGCGGGAGCACCTCTACTATGTTTTCACCATCGAAGAGGTCCAGGACCTGTGAAGCCTGGGCCTTTTTCGATCAAGCCTCAGTTGACGTCATATGCCGGATTTGCTTTCAACGCGTCAGTCGAGGAAAGAATCTAAACTAAAGTGTTTAAGCACCACCAGCATGAACAGGCATATGCATGTAAAGCATAAATTGCTGTGGAATAGTCACTTGGATAAAGGTAACACAGGTCCTGGGCTTCCAACCATTGTGATCTCTTATGCCTCCTCCTCCGCCACTTCCAAGCCGAAGCGGTCATCTAATGCCGATGTGCCGGAGCAGCATGAGCAAGCACCATCGGATGATTCCCACAACCAGCAACACAGTCTACACCTTCCCCTTCCACCAGTGTGACCTGCATGCCGTACAGCGGCCAGTCTGGCAGCCAGCTTCTGTGTACCAGGTGTGGGAGCAGAAGAAATACTTTCACCCCAACCATCCAAAAGCCTGAATGTCGGCATTGCCAGGCTGTTGACCTTGGAAATGTTGCCATTCCACCTGGTGGACACAGATGGGTTCCACCACATCATGGCCCTGGCATGCCCCCAATATCAGATGCCAAGCAGGCATTTCTTTGCCAGAAAAGCTGTCCCTGCCCTGGCCAGCCACATTGCAGAAAAGATCTTCAGCACGTTGGCTGCATCTGTGTCCACCAAAGTCCATCTCACTATAGACACATGGACTATTAAGCACGGTCAAGGGCGTTACATCTAACTGATTGTTCACTGGGTGAGTTTGGTTTGACAGTGCCTCTGGTGATGCGTCTCGGCTGACAGTCTTCCACTCTGCAGGGATGGTGCAGAGTCCAGATCCCCAAACTCCACGGGTAGCATCACGTGCAAAGAGAAACCAGGTTGTTCTGAAATTAAAGACTGGGTGCTAAGAACCTGGTGCCAGGCAATGTGGTGTGCGACAATGGGAGAAATCTCCTTGCCGCCGTTATAAGATTGACTTACACACATCCCTTGCCTGGCACATGTCATGAACCTGGTTGTGCAGAAATTTCTCAAGCGCTAACCGGGTATAGAGTGTCTGCTGAGGAAGGCTCGAGGTCTTAGCTCACACTTACGGCGTTCGCACCCTGCTTCTGCATGACTGACAGCGTTGCAGCATCATCTTGGCCTCCCCGTTAACTGTCTCATTGTTGACATGGCAACACGCTGGAATTCCACCTTCCACATGCTCCAGCGATTGTGGCAGCAGCGTAATGCCATTATGCAGTATGAAGTGTCACATGGCCTCACGAGCAGTGGTGTGGACCTTTGGGGTCCAGCTACTGCTGAAGACACTGTTAGCAAACGTCCTTATAGGAAGAAATCTTATTTCAAATCCTAATGTTGTCTTGAAAATTTTATTGAGTGTACAAAAGGTAATTTTTGCGTTTTTGGTGTCCAGCTACTGCAGGAGACACCGTTAGCAAATGTACTTCTTGGAAGAAATCTTATTTCAAATCCTAATTTTGTCCCCTAATTTTGTTCCCCGTTGGGATGTTCTTGCTGCCACCACATATGACATGTTCTTGGGCCCGGGTGCAAAAAGTGATAGGGGGCTCCAGCCAGTTACCATATTCCATTTCCAATACCGGGGTCGTCTTATGTGTGAAAGGGGCTTCGTAGCAGCTGCTACCGCTGTACCTTCTATAGCTACGCTGTCCTCATCTTTTCAGTTAACCATTAAAAGGATTGAATTATTTTAGCCTCTGAATTTTGTTCTGTGACTCCTAGAGCCAAATTGTCTTCACTAAGTTGTTCCACGTATCCATTTTACTCTTATGGAAGGTAATTGCGGCTTCTCCTCACTTGTGTCGGTATACAAATGAACCTGAACATAATCTCTCATTGACTTTAATGAGTTTCGAATTTCGACCCGAACTTTTAAAAATTCGAGATTTGACTCGAACTCGAATTTTTTACCGTTCACTCATCACAAATTACAACCAATAACACAATATTAATTACAGCTAGAGAAAAAGTAAGATCTGCCACAAAATTGACTTGGTTTGGTATACCTAGAGTCTAAATCCCCCATCCCTCCCTCAACACCTCCTTCAAATAAACCTCAGAATACTGTCTACGCATCACTCACAGAAATTATGCAATAAAAAATTGTAGAAAATTCCTTGTTGCTTTAAAAATCAAAGCCTTATCTGACTGCGATATATAGGATCCTTCTGTTCACGGAACATTAAGGGAACAAAAAATAGCACAGTCCTTGAAACTTGATAAAAACAGAACAGCGGTTTATTGCATACAAAAGAAAAGTAAAGTATATACAAAAATATGAATATTGGATTAAAAATAGGAAAAAAAATAATATATATATATATATATATATATGTGTATATATATATATATATAAGAGAGAGAGAGAGAGAGAGTCTGAGTGAGTCTTACGGAGATTTGTCCATGTTTGAAAGAAGTCTGTAATGAAAGGAATCCGTCAACTGATGTCCTCTTCCTTTAACCTGTATATGTGAACAGCTGCAGCCTTGAAGTGTGTGTGTTCAGCGCTGTGTCCCCCCCAGTGTCATTTTGGTTGCACCTTAAATACTGTTTTGAAACACTCCTATGAACTATCTTATAGCTATACATGGCTTGCTACAAGTTTCTACATCTTCAGCAAAACTTATTTGCCCAATTTTGAATATGATAATGATGTCACATTAATTTGAAACTTGTGTGATCAATTTTTTGCCTGTAACTAGGTGACGATTAATATAATACTTTGGAATTCCTATTTTTAAGACTTGTATGTTATTGAAGCTCCTAGCTGAGTACCCAAATAGCCTAACTTATGCTATAGGATGTCAGAGAGAGAGAGAATTTGACAATCGTTCAAAGATGCTAGGCTGTTTCATTCCTTACATCAAACCAGCCTTCACTTCTATTATATATTAACTCAAATTGCTATCAAAATGTATCTTTCATTATCTTGTTCAGATTTGTTCAAGACCATATCAGATGTATTTATCTCATGATCCTCATTCACTCATTATTAGTGTATTATGGATTATAAAATAATGGATTATTTTACATTCCCCCCTGATTATGATTTCAAAATATGCATTTTTCAATCATAACTAGGGATGAGCGATTATAATCGACAAAGTTAAAATCGGCACGGTTTTGAGGTTGATCGGAAATTTCCGATCACGCGATATTTTAGGTGAGAATCTGCACATAATCTCTTAGTATCGCGCCATTTTCGGAGCTTTCTGTCATTTTGGCGGCTAGAAAATCAGATTAGAGCATAGAGCAGGGTGAGCTGGGTGTGCGACGCCATGACTCTGTGTATGGTTGTCATTGGCTGGAAAAATCACATGACCTCGTTTTGCATAGAACAGCCCTTCCTGTTCATCAGTGTGTCAGTGTGTCTCATAAGAGCAGGACGTGTGTTAGCTCTCTCCTCCACACAGCTCAGCTCAGAGACACAGTTCTCTTGGTTCACACAGACAACTATGCTTTTAGCTGGGAATATTAGAACATAGGTAGATTAGAGAATTTCAGTTCTAAGTTAGTTAGGCTGAGACTTTTAAAGAAGCAGCTAGCACTGACAGCCGTGGGGGTGGAGGGCCGGGGGGTGCGGGCGAACACAGACAGACAAGCAGGCTTTTGAAAGGAGAGTGTATATTGTGCATCCCAGACTCTGCTTTGAACCTACATTGAAATGGCTTTTTTTAACCAGTTTTTGACCAGCACACCTCGCACTTGAGGTGAAATAGTACCTTTTATTTTTTGCAGCCCGGTTTTGTTCAAAGACCCATCTTGTACTTATATTACGATACAGAAATTTGCTAGTAATTGCTGTTGTATTTCATAGGTACAAAACCCACCTTTTATTATCCGTACACAAATTTAATTAGCTGTTTTTCACTTTGACGCAGGCCATTTTTGTTCAAAGACCCACCTTGTACTTATATTACCATACAGAAATTTGCTAGTAATTGCTGTTGTATTTCATTGGTGTAAAAACCAACTTTTATTATCCATATAACATTTAAATAGCTGTATTGCACTTTGGTTCGCCCCAGTTTTTTTTAAATAGCCAACTTCTACTTAAATTTGGATACAGAAATTTCTTAGTTACTGTCGGTGTATTTCATTGGTCCAAAAAATACCGTTTGTTATCCGTATAACTTTGAAATAGCTGTATTGCACGTTGTGTGGCCCTAGTTTTTTTCAAATAATAATAATAATCTTTAGTTCTATAGCGCCAACATATTCCGCAGCACTTTACAAATTCAAGGGTAAACATACAGTCATTACACATTAAAAGTACTTACAAATGAGACACAAGGTGTGAGGGCCCTGCTCGTGAGAGCTTATAATCTATTAGGGTGTATGGGTGAAACATACGGTAAGAAGTGCCAAATAGCCACATTGTAGGACAATTTTGATAGAAAAATTTTCTAGTAACTGTTGTCATTTGTCATTGCTGCAAAAAACGCAATTTCTCATCCGTGTAACTTCTGAATAGTTGTATTGCGCTCGGTGAATCTGTTTGGCACAGTTTGTTGAAAACTATCAATTCCTAGTCCTACTGGGCAGTTGCAAATTCCTGGGACTGAAGGAAGAACACTGTTGATTTTGTCTTACGGTTCTTCCACCAGACCGCATTTCACAGGTATTGGCAAGAAACAATTCAGTTTCTAATCCTAGTTGGCTGTAGGAAATTAGAGGGATTTAAGAATAGCTGTGTTTTGCCATCTGTCAAAAACTCTTCCATACCTTCTTAAATTTGTATCTTTCTTAACATGGAGCGAAATGGAGGTGGTAAGCGAGGAAAGAGGGGTGTAGGACATGGAGGTAGAGGTACGAGAGAAGGTGCTCCTTCCAGTGCTGGCAACAACACTCAAGCCAGTGGATCGTCGGTTGCAGGACCGTCCGGCCTGTCATCGTTGGGTCGGGGCCCTGTAAATCTCAGTAACGAACAGCGTCGCCAATCTGTTCTTTAGTGGTTAATGCAACCTGCATGCTGTGGTTCAGGACAGGGATAGTCAATGTGCAGTTCAACTAAAATGGTGGTTGAAAGACTCCTTTTTCCGGCACTTTTTAATCTGTGGGTGAGACAGGTTTAAGGGTCATGCTGCGTTCCAGGACAGAGATATTTAATGTCCAGTTCAAGTAAAATGATGGTTCAAATAATACTGCCTTCTGGCACGTTTTAATTTGTGGGTCATGCAGGTTTAAGGGTCATGCAAGACAGAATAGTGAATGGTCTGTGACTTTTTTTCTGTGACTCTTGTTGCCTAATTGTGTTGCCTAAGATGTAGCACGTATCCATTTGACTGTTGTGGATGTTAATTCCAGCTTCTCTAACCCTGTTTGGGTGTAAGAATGAAGGTGTTGTTCCTCTCCCATAGACTTTAATGGTCATCGGCGATCATCTATCATCGACTATCGGAAATCGTCTTGATAATTGCCGATATCGATTATCGAATCGATAACGATAGTTGACACAATCGCTCATCACTAATCATAACCATTCTACAAAATCATTCACCTTCATTCGTTTTACATTCATCTCCACTTATACTTGATCATGGGACAAAATAATCAGATTTGCTTGATTATCTGATAATTGCGTATTTATATTTAAATTTGAATATTGAATTCGTTTCAGCATCTGTTTTATAATATCATCTTCTCTCTTGATTTCTTGTTTTATTTGACTATAGAATCTCTTTATCCTATACATCATAAATTTATATTTGATATAAAACACACAATAATATAATAATAAAAATAATTACAGGCAGTCCCCGACTTACATCGTTCCGACTTACATAAGTCCCCTAGTTACAAACGGAGCCTTATGGAGGTGGCTGACATTCAACACTGAGTCACGCCCCATAATAACCAAGTGCCAGCATGCCACAGCTGCACATGAGATACAGAACGTTAGGTGAACCCTTCTAAAAAAGGGCACAGCCAGCAAAACAAATGTAAAAATTGTTCCATTTAATATACAAAACTACTTTTAATTTTTTTTTTGCTGTAATTAAATTTATTAAATAATAATAATAATCTTTATTTCTATAGCGCCAACATATTCCGCAGCACTTTACAAATTCAAGGGTAAACATACAGTCATTACACATTAAAAGTACTTACAAATGAGACACAAGGTGTGAGGGCCTGCTCGAGAGAGCTTACAATCTATTTGGGTGTATGGGTGAAACATACGGTAAGAAGTGCCAAGTTTACAATGGTCCGGCCATGTTTCATAAATAGGGGGTGGTTTACATGAAAAATGGATGAACCTGCCACCCAGACTGTACATCTATATACAGATAAGTGCCTGTGAGTGCCCTAGTGTAGGGAGTGACAGATGTGTGTGATAGCAGTTAGGGATCTTTTTGGGCCAGACCGAGAAGATGTATTTTCAGGGCCCTCTTAAAACTGTGAGGGTTGTGAATGTGCCTGATCGCCCGTGGTAGCATATTCCAGAGAATTGGTGCCGCACGTGTGAAATCTTGTAGGCGGGCATGAGAGGTTCGGATGATTGAGGAATGTAGTCTGATATCATCAGCAGAGCGGAGAGCACGGGTAGGGCGGTAAACAGAGACTAGGGAGGAGATGTAGGGAGGAGCAGCGCTGTGGAGAGCTTTATGGGTGAGAGTGCTGAGTTTATACTGTATCCTGTACTGGATGGGCAACCAGTGCAGTGACTGACACAGGGTAGAGGCATCAGTATAGTGGCTGGAGAGAAAGACAAGCCTGGCTGCTGCATTCTGGACAGATTGGAGAGGGGAGAGTTTGCGGAGAGGGAGACCGATAAGCAAGGAGTTGCAGTAGTCAAGACGAGAAAGAATAAGAGCAGTAATGAGAGTTTGAGTTGTTTCCACAGTGAGAAATGGACGGATTTTGGAGATATTCTTGAGGTGCAGGTGACCGGAGCGGGCAAGGGATTGGATATATGGGGAGAAGGTCAGATCAGAATCCACTACACCCCCTAGACAGGGGGCCTGCCCCTGGAGAAATGGGGGTACCATTTCCGATTTTATTACAAATTCAACTTAAAAAAACCCGACACCCCCTATCCCCTTTGAAACCCCGGGGGACCCCCTGAAAAGGGGTTTTAAATATCATAATCCCGCTGCTAAATTTTCCAAAAGGTTCCCTTGTCCCCCAACGAATTTTTTTAAATTTTAACCCCATGACGACCCCAAACATGGTCAACCATTCATGTTTTTATGTGTTCAAAATCACTTTTAAATTATTTTTTAAACACAATTTTCTTCTCTTTTAATTTTTTGTCAGAACTTTTTAAACAATCCTTTATCTTTTTTTATCTTTTCCCTTTCCCCCCCCCAAAAAAAATTTCCCAAGGAAAACTAGGTAACGAGAAAACCTTAATTTGTAGGGGAGATTTTCTACTTTTTCCTTTTTCATTGAAGGAATCAATTTCCCCTTTTTTCCCAATTAAAAATGGATTTTAAAAAATCCTTTTAATAAAAATACAACCCTTTTGTTTACATTTTCTACAAGTTACATTTTAAAAAGAAAGCCAGAACTGTTCTTTTTCTGTCATAACTTGTAAACAATTTTTTTCCCTTTTTAACGGGTTTACAAAACCCCGGTAGGGTTCGTAAACTCTAAATTAGCCTGACGAGATGTATGATTTTTTAGGATGGGCAAATTTGGGTTTCCCTAACAAAGCCCGAATTCGTTTAAAATTTTCAGAAAACTTTGGTTCTGAACGAAGTCAATTTTTGGGGTACTTGGGGTTGAATGAAGTGGCTTTTGATTTAAAAATTTGGCTGCAGCACATGGCGTTACAGGGGGGAAAAAAAGCACTCTGGGAGGAAGAACGGAAAATAGCCTGCATGACATTGCAGAGATGAACCAATCAAGACCGGCGGGTTTTCTTTGACGCCCCGGGGGGGGGGGGGGGGGGGGGGGGGGGGGGCACTATAAAAGTCCAGGCGTAACGCTGGGAGCTCATACCCTCTAAACTTACGATTAGGGGGGGGCCTCCCGGGGCCCTGCGATGATCCTGATACTAAAGAACTCTTTTTTAATACAGCGTTTTTTGGGGGAAAGCCCTTATCTTATATCATAGACTGTTTTCTCTTAACTTTTCCTTTTTCTAAATTTTGTGGGGTATTGGATCTAAAATCCAGTGTGTACCCAGTGCAGCTCCCAATATACATTTTAATGCAAATCTGCTAAACAGAACTTTGAATGTCCAAGGGGGGATCTAAGCCTGTTCCTTTTGTTTTCATTTAAAGAAACAGTTTTTTTCAATACAAATACCAATTCATTTTTGGCTGCCAATTCTTATGCCAATTTTTCATCGAGGGGTTAATTAAGCGTTTTTGTGCAGTGGGACCTAAATAAAACGTTTATTTCACCGCCAAAAAAGACCATTTTCTGAGCAAAATTCACAAACAAGGTTAATTACAATTTTTTCCCCTTTTTTGTGAGCTAAAAAAAAAACACCCATTTTTAACACCTAAAAAATCTGGTAGTTTTTTTGGGTGCTCCCAATTTTTTTGCCCCAAATTTCATCCAAGGGTTAACTAATAAATTTTTTCCAAGGGAACGCAGAAAAGAAACTTTTTTTTTCCCCCGCCACAAAAAGAAATTTTTTACAAAAAATTTATATCCAAGGGTAATTAAGCTGTTTGTGCTTTTATATTCAGTAAAAAAACACAGAGTTTTTTTAAAAAGCACCCTACAAGTAATTTTTTTCCCGCCCATTTGTGGACACAATTATAATCCAAGGGGTTTCCCAAGCATCTTAAATGGGTTAATTTTGGGGTCAAATACAGGGGGGTATTTATCATAAAACGATAACTTCATCAAACGTGTCTGTACATTTTTTGAAAAAAAAACATAAAAGTCAACAGAGAAGGGGGCCCGGGGGCTCTTTACCCCGCGAGTGGCAGAGGGCCCCAAAAAATTCCAGCCCAGGTCGCAGCACAGCAAGGGACGTCCCCAGCAGGGGTCCCCTCGGTTGCCCCCAACGCCGCCCGTTTATCTAGCGGCCGGGCTGACAAAAACCCAAGGTTTTTTGAATGGTTTTACTAGGGCATCCACTTCCCCCCAATGACATCTGACCCAAACCCCCCCAAAGTCCGGGGGGAACATCAACACAACCCTTAGTTGGGATGGCCCGGGGGCGGGTCAGCGGCCCCCACCCGTCCTCAAAACCCCCCTCTGTCCCCCTCCGGTTCCCCAGCCCCAAACCTACTATGTGGTCGGCCTCAGCGCCACTAATAAACAGATGAACAATTTTTGGGGGGGCAGTCAGCAGCTACTTTTGGGAGCGAAGAAAAAGGGGGCCCAAAACCCCCCCTTCTTGCAGTTAAAACGGCAAAGTATAGATTTGGAAAATGGAATGGGAGGGCATGTTTGGGGGGGTCAGCCTCTGCATACCAAGAAACCCGTGAAGAGGCACAAGGGGGACGATGAAACACAAATAGAAAGATGATAGGGCCCACTGCACTTGGAGCCGGGGGGAGGCAAGGGGTTCATCATCTTTAGGAGAAGAGGAAGCAACCTTTCGGGCCCCAGGCACGGCGCAGCCCCAAATGGGTTGTGTGGCCGGAGTCACAGGGGAGCAGCAGTTTGAGGTCGGGAGCCAAACCCGGGCCCCGGGGGAAAAAAAACCCCCTTTTGCAGGCCCAAGAAAGAGGGGCCCCAAGGGGGTCACGGGCAGCGGCGGTAGTAAATCCCCTCAGTGCGGAGCTTGGGGGTAAAAACCGATACCCGGCGGTGGGCAGTTCTTTGCTAAGGGCACCGGGGAGCCGAATATGGGTTATAAAGAATCTGTGGGGGGGAAAGTGAAAACGGGCCAGGGGGCTAACGTTTGGGACCACGGCCCTTTCGTCAACAACCCTGCAACGTCACCATCCGGTGGGCCCCGGGGGAAACGGGCTTTAGATTGGGGCCATCCGCGCCGCAAACCCAAAACAGCAGCAGCCCCCCAGTGGCACGCAAACCAATTTCAAACCAGCAAAGGGTCCCCCACCCGTAGAAGGGGGCTGGTTTTTCCTTTTACATCACTCCCGGTCCAACTCCTGCTCCCCCGCTACCAAGGCGCCAGCAGTCGTTTTTGTGAGGCGTTGTAAAGAAAAACAATATGCATCCAACCCTCCTAAAAGGGGCAGGAAAAACTGACCGGCCCCCTGTCCAAATTGTTGGGGCTGGGGGTCCCTCCCTTTCCCCAAAGGTGACTCTGGGACCGTTCAAGAAAATAATGGCTTGTGCCCCAGCCGAGATGGAGAGTTCCAAGCCGTAATTTTTTTTCCAAAAAGGCAGAACCCCCACTTTATAAATATGTAAACAGAAGGGGGCCCCGTCCTTGAGCTTAACGGTTTGGTTTCCAAGGTGCACGGCCAGCGCGGACGTCTGGAGCTGTAACTACGGTCAGGGCCAGTACATGGCCTTTACGGCCCACTGGGCGAATGTGCTTCCTGCCCAGGCACACCAACAACTTGGACAGGAGACGCCGCTTTCTCCTCCACGTTGTCAAACTGCGGCTCCAACACCAATGTCCGCCTCCTCCTCCTCCACCACCACCATCGCAGCCTCCACAAGTACTGCTCCATCATACCACATGTGTAGGGCACAGCGGTGTCCCGCTTGTCTACCCCTGGCGTGCCTCGGCGACCGAAGTCACACAGGGAGGAACTGCCCCCGCGTCATGCAGCAAGAAATCGATGTGTGGCTTTCTCCGCGCCAACTGCAAATCGGAACCATGGTGACGGACAATGGGAGGAACATGGTGTCCGCGCTGCACCGAGGAGGGATGGTCCATGCGCCCTGCATGGCGCACGTGTTCAATCTGATTGTGAAAAGGGTCCTGACGTCTTCCACCGATCTTCAGATTCTGAAAGGCCAGGAAACTGTGCATGCACTTCATCCATTCCTACAAAGCCAGGAACACCCTGCTCGAGTTGCAGCGGCAGAACGGCCTCCCCAACACACTCTGATATGCAATGTTTCCACCCGTTGGAATTCCAGCCTGCACATGTTGGACCGACTGTATGAACAGAGAAAGGCCATTAACGATTTTTTTGATGATCCAGGCGGACAGGAGTACTCCCCTGTGTAACTTTGATGTCAGCCAGTGGCAGCTCATGCGTGACACCTGCCGTTTGTTGAGGCCATTCGAGGAGGCCACGTTATTTGTCAGTCGCCAGGACTACGGGATGAATAACGTCATTCCACTGCTTCATGTCCTGGAACAGATGCTGAAAAATCTGTCTTGCCAGGGGACTGGAGACTTGGCGACTACATCTCGCGGCCACATGAGTCCGGTGGGAACTGAAATGGAGGAGGTGGAGGAGGGGCATTGGAGCAGAAGCATTGTCTGGTGAAATGAGTGGATTTTCTACCCAGGTGACAAGAGAGGAGGAGCAGGAGCAGCTGGAGGAGGTAGATGGAGATGAGAAAGACGAGGTAGATGACCCGCAAGCACCGTGGCAGTGTACAGTGGAGATGGAGGCAGGGAGCCCCTCGGAGTCACTTGTGCAGATGGCCCGCAGCATGCTGATTTGCCTGGCTAGTGACAGCTGAATAGTCAGCATCCGGCAGAGGGATGACTTCTGGCTCTCCACCCTATTGGACCTTCGCTACCGGTCCAAAATGGGAGCCTTTTTCCCAGCTGCTGAGAGGGAGGACAAACTCAAATACTATAGGGAAATCCTCCGTAGTCAGTTGGCCGCTGCCTATGTGCGGCATTGTCCCATCTGACAGGTCTGACCGGGGGGTTCTTCAGCACTCACGTACTACTGCCGCGGCTGCTGGGGAAGGTGGGTGGGGGTAGGAGCAGTACCAGCTCCATCAGCAGCAACCTAAGTCTGGAGTCACTGATGAGCAGCTTCCTTCACCCGCCTAGTGAGGAGGGCAGTTGCCAGCAGCAGCAGCAGGACCTGGAGCAGACCCTGAACCAACAGGTGGTGGCCTACTTGGACAGCACTCTGCCACCTCAGTTAGAAGATCCGCTGGACTACTGGGCAGCCAAACTGGATGTGTGGCCGCAACTTGCCGAGTTTTCAGTGGAGAAGCTGTCCTGCCCGGCCAGTAGTGTGGCATCAGAGCGGGTGTTCAGTGCGGCGGGGGCCATCGTTACCCCAAGGAGAACCCGCTTGTCCACGGGAAATGTGGAACGACTGACCTTTGTCAAGATTAATCAGGCTGGATTCCGGGATTTCCACACACCAATCCCTTTAGGCAAACCGATACATCAGCCATGACCCCACCCAAACTGAAAATGAGTCTGGTTCAAACTACCTCCCCTCAGCCACTTTTTCTGATGCCGCCACCCCCCTATGCCACACGCTGACAGTTTCCCATCTAGCACCAACCATCTTTCCCGGGGGACGGGTATTCCCTCCCACCCCACACTCTGTCATTGTGCCACTTAGGGCCTCATGCGCGGTGCCGTACATCCCACTGTGCATTTTTGCCCCTCTTTGACCTCATCTGTTCTCCTCCGCCTCATCCACTTTCTGTCATGTTTTTTTCCCCTGTGGCTTCTACTGTTTTTGCCACCTCCAAAAAGTATTGTGCCACTGCCTGACCTCATCTGCTGTGGTGCCGCCTCACCTCCAAAACTCTGTCACTGATGTTTTCCACCTGAGTTGCTTGTTTTTTTTTTAGCTTTTTCTGGATTACTTTTTTCAGGGTCATTCCCCCCCCTTTTTGGTCAGTTTTGCCCCCTTTTAAATGCCCCGGGGGAATTTTTTTAGTGAAGGTTTTAAGGCAGCGGGAGCTGTGCTTCAACTGAAAAAAAAACAACATTGTATAAGACCAAACCAAGCTCCCTCGCATATTTTAAACAGGGACAACGTTTTACAGCCCCTGCAGCTCCGTGCACCTGGAAATAGTGGGTTTTTTAAAGTGATTTCCCCAAGTAATTTGACCGAAGTTATTTTTGTTGGGGAAAATTTGCGAAGTGACCGAACCGAATTTTTGAGTATTCCCACTCTAATGTTTGAAAACAAGAAAGATATATAACCTTATCTTGGCCAGGTAGATGGATCACCTTAGAAATAAAACATGAAGAAATATCTATCTAATCCACATCTGTTCCATTTAACACAAAGTCTGAATATTGTAACTTATAATAAATCAATTGAGTGTCGCTAGCTGGGACCCCTAATACAGTTACTGGGACCAACTTCTGTTCATTCCCAGTTACTGGAATTAGTGATGTTCCCATACAGATATTATGGCTACATCCCAACCATTTATTCACCCATAAACCAGTGTGCTCTAAACTGAAATTATATTTCTCAGGTAAATTTCTCAATAACCCAAGAGGAGTGACACCACATTGTAAGGCCTGAGCAATCATCTTCAGATTAATTGAATACTCAATCTGAATCTCTAAGCATGCTCTGGCTACTTGAGATTCTTTGCTCACTCTCCATTAATGCTATTGTTGCATCTTGGATATGAGAAACTGAAGAACCAAGAATTCTTGCAGTGTTTATAACCATATATGGTTATCTCAATATGTTTTAAGTGAATTTACATCCATGCCATTTAATAAGCTACCAAAGGTGCCTATTGCTCCTAGAACTCTACCCACCAAGTCTCTCCTGTTCCTAACAGATTTTGGATTACTCCTTCCAAACCATTGTTCAATACCTTTCTGCATATTGATAAGATATGGATAGGGATGAGCGATATTATCGCCAAAAGTTTAAATCGGCACAGTTTTTAGGCTTAACGGAAATTTCCGATCACGCGATAGTTTAGGTGACAATCTTACAGATAATCTATTACTATTACGCCATTTTCAGCGTTTCCTGTCATTTTGGCGGCCAGCTAATCAGCTCCGAGGATAGAGGGGGGTGAGGAGGATGTACAACGTCACCACTTTGCGGTGTATGGATCTCGTTGGCTGCAAAAATCCCGTGACCTCGTTTTATCTATTCAATTGCATTTCCTGTTTGAGCTCATACTTTGTCTATCACACTTCACAGCAGGATGTGTCTCTCTGCGTTTAAACCAATTGCTGTTCTAACAGCTCTGATATAGTCTCTTCTAATACAAGAAACCATCCATCTACCTACAGCTTAGAATAGAGTTAGATTAGAGAATTTCACTTCTTATTTAGTTAGAGAAAGTTATAAGGATATATACTGGTGTGTGCAGCTGCGGGAGTGGGGGGCGTCAGGAGGAGAGGCAATTGAAAGGAACATATTTTGCAGCTCAGTGTGTTCTGTGATCTTCAATTGAAAGAAAATTGTTTTTTTACCACTTTTTGGCCAGCAGACCTCTGATAGGAGTTGAAATTGTCCATGTGTTTTCAGTTCTTTTGCAATCACTGCAGTTGTACGCATATTGTGTTATACATGTTTGATAGTAAGTTACGCCTGTAGTCAGTGGTGCGAAGGCCGCCATATTAATCCATGTAACATTTAAATACTCTTATTGACTCCTTTTTCCGGCACTTTTTAATCTGTAGGTCAGACAGGTTTAATAGTCATGCTGCGTTCCAGGACAGGGATAGTCAATGTCCAGTTCAACTAAAATGATGGTTCAAATAATAATGCCTTCTGGCACTTTTTAATTTGTAGGTTTAAGGGTCCTGCTGTGGTACAAGCCATTGATAGTGAATGGTATCCAGTTTACTGTTGTGGAAGTTAATTCCAGCTTCTCCAGCCCTGTTTGGGTGTAAGAATGAAGGTGTTGTTCCTCTCCCATAGACTTTAATGGTCATCAGTGATAATCTGTTATCGACTATCGTCACGATAATTGTCGATATCGACTATCAACTCAATAACGATACAATCGCTCATCACTAGATATGGTCTGCATTGTGTAGAAGATTTTCCAATCAGACATATTAAATGTCCACACCATGGTTGTAAATGTACCATCTCTTAAAATAGGTTTAGATTGGAAATGATTAACTTGGAAAGGAATAAAGGGCTCTAATTTGACTCCAGTACAAATATTTTCTGTAGGAGACCAGATAGTAACATTAACCCTTTCACATTGTTCCTCATTTCCTATTGTGGATACACAACACTGATACACCCCAGGATCCTTGGGAGGTGAATTTTCCTGATGGAATATAAACTTCTTATCAAACCATTTTAATCTTCCATATTGACCTCCATGAATCACATTTGTTGGGCCATTAGAAAAGCTTCCTAAAAAGACTTAATCTCTGATCCAAGTCAATGATGACTCTGGTGGTAAATTAAGTCTTGTGCTACATTCTAAATCTAATGGAGTAGTTCCTTCCTGAATATTTAAGAATTGAGGAGTAACTCTTCTGGAACTATAGTGTTAGTTGCCGTGAAGACAATAGTTACTCTTACCCGAACAGGTTCTCTTGTTATCTGGAAATTCCATGATGTCATCCAATCCTTGTCATTCCTTTGTGGAATGGCAAGAATGACAGAATCCCAAATTTTCACATAATTCTGTGTGTTAAACCAAATTCTAGCCTTTGATTCCCCGACTCTTCCAGTAGATAACATGTTATTAACGATATCTCCGGACCAATGAGCAGGTTCATCACCCTTTATCACTATACTCCATGATAACATGTCTGTGGGTGATCATTCCCATGAACCTGTCCTGTTGTTATGAATAGAATTTCCCTGAAACTGAGTGAACTTAGTCTTAAGACTTGCTGCAGCATGCAGTTGAATGTCCATATCATGTATGAAATGCAGTTATATGCAACATTTTACACCATATCCCATAAAATGGTTCCTGGAATGTCAATTGAATTATTTAAATTACGTTCCTCCAAAAAGACTTCCAAGCTGTTTCCCTGGTTCTCAGTGGTTCTCATAAAGTTTGCTTTGTCCTGGTGTTAGATGTTATATAACACCCAGCCATGGAGATCATCACCGTCGTCATCAGTAGTGATGTTCCTAAGATGTAATATCTTTTCCTGGAATCCTGATTCTGTTTGTGGTGGATTTCCAGAATGTTTCCGTCCTCTTGGACTGCATTCTTGAATGTTCCCGTTTATAGCTTTTAAACCTGCAAAAACAAGCAGTATCATTATTTTGCATTATATAATTTAACGGTCTGGTAGTGGATCCTCTAGACCAGCGGTTCCCAACCTTTTTTCTACCAGGGACCGGTTTGATGCACGACAATTTTTCCACGGCCCAGTGGGGGGTGGAGTTATTGGGGGCGTGGTTATTAGGGGCGGGGTTATGGAGGGGTTGGATGTTTAGAATTACACACACAAAAAAAAACTAATAAAGTGTATACTGTGTCATTTAGAGGTATCGTATACGGTAACCAGTATTTTATAACTGGAGACTGATTGTCAGCTCTGTGGGTCACTATTATATTAATAATGCTGACCCACAGAGCTGATAATCAGTCTGCAGTAATATTGATCAGCTCTGTGGGTCAGCATTATACATGTATATAATATACATATGTAATCAGCTCTGTCATTATAGAGATATATGTCCCCTGTAATAATAAATAAATATAGCCCCCCAGTAGTGATACATAGCTGCCCCAGTAGTGATAGTGTACTGATACTGCCCAATAGTGATAGTGATACATAGCTGCCCCCAGTAGTGATACATAGCTGCCCCAGTAGTGATAGTGATAGATATCTGCCCCAGTAGTGATAGTGATAGATAGCTGCCCCCAGTAGTGATAATGAAACATAGCTGCCCCCAGTAGTGATAATGAAACATAGCTGCCCCCAGTAGTGATAATGAAACATAGCTGCCCCAGTAGTGATAATGAAACATAGCTGCCCCAGTAGTGATAATGAAACATAGCTGCCCCCAGTAGTGATAATGAAACATAGCTGCCCCAGTAGTGATAATGAAACATAGCTGCCCCCAGTAGTGATAATGAAACATAGCTGCCCCAGTAGTGATAATGAAACATAGCTGCCCCAGTAGTGATAATGAAACATAGCTGCCCCAGTAGTGATAATGATACATAGCTGCTCCAGTAGTGATACATAGCTGCTCCAGTAGTGATACATAGCTGCCCCAGTAGTGATACATAGCTGCCCCAGTAGTGATAGTGATACATAGCTGCCCCTGTAGTGATAATGACACATAGCTGCCCCAGTAGTGATAGTGATACATAGCTGCCCCTGTAGTGATAATGAAACATAGCTGCCCCAGTAGTGATACATAGCTGCCCCAGTAGTGATAATGAAACATAGCTGCCCCAGTAGTGATACATAGCTGCCCCAGTAGTGATAATGATACATAGCTGCCCCAGTAGTGATAATGACACATAGCTGCCCCAGTAGTGATAATGACACATAGCTGCCCCAGTAGTGATAATGACACATAGCTGCCCCAGTAGTGATAATGACACATAGCTGCCCCAGTAGTGATAATGACACATAGCTGCCCCAGTAGTGATAATGACACATAGCTGCCCCAGTAGTGATAATGACACATAGCTGCCCCAGTAGTGATACATAGCTGCCCCAGTAGTGATAATGAAACATAGCTGCTCCAGTAGTGATAATGATACATAGCTGCCCCTGTAGTGATACATAGCTGCCCCCAGTAGTGATACATAGCTGCCCCAGTAGTGATAATGATACATAGCTGCCCCAGTAGTGATAATGATACATAGCTGCCCCAGTAGTGATACATAGATAGCTGCCCCAGTAGTGATAATGATACATAGCTGCCCCAGTAGTGATACATAGCTGCCCCAGTAGTGATAATGACACATAGCTGCCCCAGTAGTGATAATGACACATAGCTGCCCCTGTAGTGATAATGACACATAGCTGCCCCAGTAGTGAAAATGATACATAGCTGCCCCAGTAGTGAGTGTGACACATAGCTGCCTCAGTAGTGATACTGATACATAGCTACCCCAGTAGTGGTAATGATACATAGCTGCCCCTGTAGGGATAATGATACATAGGTGCCCCAGTAGTGGTAATGATACATAGGTGCCCCTGTAGGGATAATGATACATAGCTGCCCCCAGGAGTGATCGTGATACATAGCTGCCCCTGCAGTGCTAATGATACATAGCTGCCCCTGCAGTGCTAATGATACATAGCTGCCCCAGTAGTGATAATAATACATAGCTGCCCCCAGTAGTGATAATGATACATAGCTGCCCCCAGTAGTGATAATGATACATAGCTGCCCCCAGTAGTGATAATGATACATAGCTGCCCCAGTAGTGATACATAGCTGCCCCCAGTAGTGATAATGATACATAGCTGCCCCAGTAGTGATACATAGCTGCCCCAGTAGTGATAGTGATACATAGCTGCCCCCAGTAGTGATAATGAAACATAGCTGCCCCCAGTAGTGATACGTAGCTGCCCCAGTAGTGATACGTAGCTGCCCCCAGTAGTGATAGTGATACGTAGCTGCCCCCAGTAGTGATAGTGATACGTAGCTGCCCCCAGTAGTGATAGTGATACGTAGCTGCCCCCAGTAGTGATACATAGCTGCCCCCAGTAGTGATACATAGCTGCCCCCAGTAGTGATACATAGCTGCCCCCAGTAATGATAGCTGCCCCCAGTAGTGATAGCTGCCCCCAGTAGTGATAGCGGCCCGCAGTAGTGATAGTTGCCCCCAGTAGTGATAGCTGGCCCCCAGTAGTGATAGCTGGCCCCCAGTAGTGATAGTTGCCCCGAGTAGTGATAGCTGCCCCCAAGACAATTAAAATAAAAAATAAAAAGAATAAGTAGCAGTCACTCACCTTTCCCGGATCCTCGGCCGAGTATCCTCCTCCCAGCAGCCGACATCCGACGGCACTGAGCGGCGCGGGGGTGTGACGTCACTGTGCATCACACTCCCTGCGCCGCTCATCGCTGTAGGTGCGGAGCTCAGTGAGCGCCGCATGTACAATGATAGGGAAAGCAGGGGCGGTAATGCATCGCTCCTGCTTTCTCTGTAATGCAGCCGCACGATGTGCGCAGCTGCTAGGTCTGCGCGGCCGGATTACAGCGGCCGCGCAGACAAGATGCCGACCGCCCGGACTAAAGTCACGTTAGTCCGGGGCCGTGGACCGGCAGGGGATACGCTAAGGCCCGGTGCTGGTGCGCGGACCGGTGGTTGGGGACCCCTGCTCTATACCACCGCAGGTGATGGTGGAAGCCCACACCAGGGAGCGGAATCTAAGTAGGTCCCGGTATTCACCAGAGCCCGCCGCAAAGCGGGATGGACTTGCTGCGGCGGGAGTCTACCAGGTCGCTTCCACTGGCGGGGCTTGCCTGCGGTGGCGGCCAAGGGTAGGCGCGGTACAGATTCGTCAGGCAGGCTCGTAGTCGGGGACAGGCAGAAGGTCAGGAAAGGCGGCTCTGGCTCGTAGACGTGGACTAGCAAAGGGTCTGGGCTGGCGCCAAAGTTCGTGGTCGGTAAACGTAAGCTGGCGGTTCGGTACACGGTAGACAAGACTAGATAAGACTTTTGGAACGCTTTCTCCAAAGGCATGAACACTAAGGATCCGGCAAGGCTGCCAGGAAGAGGCCGGACTAAATAGGAGCAGTGCTCAGCAATGACCAATTACCGGCACACTGTCCATTTAAATTTCAAACTGCCGACGCGCGCGCACCCTATGGGCGGAGCCACGCGCCGCGGAACGGAGACAGGCTGAGCAGGAGCGTGGCCGGGTAAGTGAACGCCGGCGGGGACAGGGGGGTGAGCGGACCCCGAACTTGACGTGCGGGACGGGGCTCCGCTAGGTGTCGGAGCACGGATGCGCCTGCCACCCGGGACAAGTACCCCCCCACCCTTGGGCCCCCCCTCTTGGGCCCCCCTTCTTCCTGGAGTGGAGGAATTTCTGGATGATGCTGCGATTCAGGATGTTCTCCTCCGGCTCCCAAGACCTCTCCTCGGGCCCGAACCCCCTCCAGTCAACAAGAAAATATCGCTTCCCTCTAGTTCTCCTCATACCCAAGATCTCCTTGACCTCAAAGACATTGGGAGCATCAGCCACAGACGGAGGAGGGACAGTCTTCTGAGAGAAGCGGTTAAGGACCAGAGGTTTTAGCAGAGAAACATGGAATGCATTGGGGATTCGCATGGTAGGAGGGAGCCGGAGTTTGTAAGAGACCGGGTTAATGCGACTAATAACCTCAAAAGGTCCCAGGAAGCGGGGTCCCAGTTTATAGGAAGGCATCTTAAGACGGACATATCTGGCCGACAGCCACACCTTGTCACCTGGGGAGAAGACAGGAGGGGGACTTCTTCTTTTATCGGCCTGAGTCTTCGTGCGCTCGGAAGCGCGGAGCAGAGACTGGCGGGTCTGGGACCAGATGGTCTTCATATCCTGGACCAGTGCGTCCGCCGCCGGAACCTCGGATGGAGATGCCAGAGGGAGAGGTGGGCGGGGATGCAGACCGTATACGATGTAGAAGGGGGAGACCCCCGCGGACTCAGAATCAAGGGAATTATAGGAGAATTCTGCCCATGGCAGCAAGTTGGACCAGTCGTCTTGACGTGCAGAGACGAAGTGACGCAGATAACATCCCAAGACCTGGTTGACCCTCTCCACCTGGCCATTCGTCTGAGGGTGGTAAGCCGAAGAGAAGTCGAGCTTCACCCGAAGTTGGGCACACAGGGCTCGCCAAAACCTGGAGACAAACTGGACTCCCCGGTCCGAGACGATTTGCTGAGGGAGTCCATGCAGACGGAACACGTGAAGAAAGAATAGCTCCGCCAGGCGGGAGGCAGACGGCAGGCCTGGCAACGGGACAAAATGCGCCATCTTGGAGAACCGATCAGTGATCACCCAAATAATGGTGTTGCCAGACGAAGGAGGGAGATCGGTTATAAAGTCCATAGAAATATTGGTCCATGGTTGAGTTGGGATGGGTAGTGGCTGTAGTAGGCCTGCCGGCTTGTGACGAGGCGTCTTGTTGCGGGCACAGGAGTTACAAGACTGAATGAAGTCCTTGACATCCCTCTCGAGCTCTGGCCACCAATAGAACCAGGATATCAGGTGGAACGTTCTTCGGGCGCCAGGATGACCGGCCACCAAGGAGCAATGTCCCCACTTAAAGATACGTCTGCGGAGAGCAGGGCGCACGTAAGTCTTCCCAGGAGGAACCCTCCGGAGGTCAACTGGAGCTGCCGAGATAAGACGTTCTGGGGGATTTATGTGCTCTGGAGTAGTGTCTTCACCCACCACGTCGGAGGCACGGAAGAGAGCGTCGGCTCTCACGTTCTTCTCTGCAGGCTGGAAGTGGATCTGGAAATCGAACTGGGAAAAGAAGAGCAACCACCTAGCCTGGCGTGGGTTAAGTCGCTGAGCCGTCTGGAGATATTGGAGGTTCTTGTGGTCTGAATAGATGCGGATGTGACGAGCACCCTCCAGCAGATAACGCCATTCCTCCAAGGCCAGCTTTATGGCCAGTAGCCCCCGGTCGCCAATTGTGTAATTCCTCTCGGCCGAAGAGAACGTCTTGGAAAAGAAGCCACACGTTACAGTCTTACCCGTGGGCCCTTTTTGCATAAGAACTGCTCCGACCCCCACAGACGAGGCATCCACTTCCAACGTGAAGGGTTTCGTGGGATCCGGACGCGAAAGGATAGATGCCGTAGAGAAGGCGGACTTGAGCTTCGAGTGCCTCTTTGACGGGCCAGCTGCGTGGGTTAGCTTGTTTCTTGGTAAGGGCCACTATCGGAGCCACTAGCGTTGAGAAGTGGGGGATGAATTGGCGGTAGTAGTTACAGAAGCCCAGGAAGCGCTGTATAGCTCGCAGACCGACTGGGCCTGGCCACAGCAACGGCTGACAGAATCGCTGGGTCAATCAGTAGGACTAGGTCAGAGATGACTAAACCCAGAAACGGTAGGCTAGTCTGATGGAAGAGGCACTTCCCTAACTTGGCATACAGATGGTTCTCCCGGAGACGCTTCAACACCTGACGAACATGGCTGCGGTGGGTCTCGAGGTCAGGAGAGTACACCAAGATGTCATCAAGGTAAACCACCACGCAGGTGTAAAGGGGGTCTCTGAAGATGTCATTCACGAGCTCCTGGAAGACGGCAGGCGCATTACACAGTCCGAAGGGCATCACCAGGTACTTAAAATGCCCATCCCTGGTGTTGAAGGCCGTCTTCCATTCATCGCCCTTGTGGATTCGGACCAAGTTGTAGGCCCCTCTCAGATCCAACTTGGAGAAAATCTTTGCGCCCCACAGACGGTCAAAAAGTTATGTGATCAACGGCAGTGGGTACTGGTTTTTCACCGTGATCTTGTTCAGACCCCGGTAGTCTATGCAGGGCCATAAGGAATCGTCCTTTTTCTTTACGAAAAAGAACCCCGCAGCCGCGGGAGACGAGGACTTTCAGATGAACCCCTTCCGGAGATTCTCCTGGATGTACTCTGACATGGCTTGGGTCTCAGGAACAGATATTGGGTAGACTCTGTCCCGGGGAGGACTGGTACCCGGCAATAAGTCGATCGGGCAATCGTACGGACGATGCGGAGAAAGACTCTCGGCTTGTCTCTCGGAGAACACATCGGCGTACTCCAGATACTTGGGCGGCGCCCCGGGCAGCGGCTCATGAAGGGTCGAGCAGGAAAGCACCGGGTGGGGTGCCACCAAACAACGCCCCCGACAGTTGGGACCCCAATGAGTCACTTCTCCAGATGTCCAGTCCAGAGTAGGAGAGTGGAGCTGCAGCCATGGAAGTCCGAGGAGGACTGCTGATGAGTAGCGAGGCAACACGTAGGAGATTTCTTCTTTATGCAGCGCCTCCACATAGAGGGACAGTGGCTTGGTGACAAACTGGATGGTGTCGCTAAGCAGCTCCCCGCTGAGGGACGAGATGATGAGCGGTTTTTCCAAGCGGACCACCGGGAGCCGATACTGCTTCACTAGAGACTGGTGGACGAAGTTCCCGGCCGAGCCCGAATCCAGAAGCACCAGTACCTGGAACGAAGTACCAGCTTCTGACACGACCTGCACTGGCATCAACAGGTGTGGAGAGGAGGAGTTTGCACCTAGGAATGCCTCTCCCACAGATCCTAGGTGCGGAAGTTTCCCGCAGGGTTGGGACACTTGGGACAACTCCTCCGGTAATGCTCTGGACTGCCACAGTAGAGGCACAAGTTCTTCTGCCGACGCTGGTCCAGCTCCTCTTCAGAAAGGTGAGCCTGATCCACCTGCATGGGCTCCTCAGTAGGTGTTGGTGGCTGTAGCGCAGGAGGACTCTGGAAGACCGGTGCCAGACGTGGGAACCGGCGAGCCTGGGCTAACAGTTCCTCCTCCCGTTCAGTGAAGCGCACATCGATGCGGGTGGCCAACCGGATCAGGTCACTAAGGGAGGATGAGATGTCTCTGACAGCTAGTACATCCTTAATTCGGCTCGAGAGCTCTTTCTTAAAGGTGGCGCACAGAGCGGCCTCGTTCCACAAAAGTTCTGAGGCCAAGGTACGGAATTGCACCGTGTAGTCTCCCACGGACAGATCTCCTTGGCGCAGGTTTAGGAGAGCTGTCTCGGCGGAAGATGCTCGAGCTGGTTCCTCGAACACACTGTGGAACTCTCTGAGGAACGACTGAAGGTCCACCGTCACTGGATCATTCCTGTCCCACAGTGGTGTAGCCCATGCCAGGGCCTTCCCGGAGAGGAGGCTGACCACGAAAGCCACTTTCGCACATTCGGACAGGAATTGATCGTCCATCAGCTCCACGTGCATAGAGCATTGGGTGATGAACCCCCTGCAGAGTTTCTGGTCTCCGTCGAACTTGGATGGGAGCGACAGCCGAAACTTGGGGCCCCCCAGAGCCAAAGGAACCGTTGAGGCAGGAACAACAACTGGAGAAGGCGAAGGTTGCTGCTGCTGAGCGGTGAAGAGCTGCTGCACCATGGAGGAGAGTTGCTCGAGCTGCTGCGCTTGCTGCATGATCTGTTGAGATTGCTTGACCACGACGGAGGTGATGTTGCCAACACTCGGCAAGGACACCTTGGCGGGATCCATGGCCGGATCCTACTGTAACGGGCTGATAGTGGATACTCTAGACCACCGCCGGTGATGGTGGAAGCCCACACCAGGAAGCGGAATCTAAGTAGGTCCCGGTATTCACCAGAGCCCGCCGCAAAGCGGGATGGACTTGCTGCGGCGGGAGTCTACCAGGTCGCTTCCACTGGCGGGGCTTGCCTGCGGTGGCGGCCAAGGGTAGGCGTGGTACAGATTCGTCAGGCAGGCTCGTAGTCGGGGACAGGCAGAAGGTCAGGACAGGCGGCTCTGGTTCGTAGACGTGGACTAGCAAAGGGTCTGGGCTGGCGGCAAGGTTCGTGGTCGGTAAACGTAAGCTGGCGGTTCGGTACACGGTAGACAAGACTAGACAAGACTTTTGGAACGCTTTCTCCAAAGGCATGAACACTAAGGATCCGGCAAGGCTGCCAGGAAGAGGCCGGACTTAAATAGGAGCAGTGCCCGGCAATGACCAATTACCGGCGCACTGTCCCTTTAAATTTCAAACTGCCGGCGCGAGCGCCCTAGGGGCGGATACACACGCCGCGGGACGGAGACAGGCTGAGCAGGAGCGTGGCCGAGTAAATGAACGCCGGCGGGGACAGGGGGGTGAGCGGACCCCGAACCCGACGTGCGGGGCGGGGCTCCGCTAGGTGTCAGAGCACGGATGCGCCTGCGACCCGGGACAAGGGTCGCAGGGGCATCCGTAACATATAATTTGCATTGATCGACATCTACCCACAACTTTTGTTGTTTGCTGGTATTTTTCCCAGTATTTGATGCTCTTTGCACCAAAATTATCACTTGTTCCATTGTGTCAATAATTTCAAAGGGACCTTCCCAATTGCTTTCCCAAGGACCTCTCTTCCTAAAGGTTTTGATCATAACTGATGCTCCTTTTAAGATTTTGGAAGAATGAGGTACCACCATGGGTTGCATTCTGGATGCAACATGTGGGAGAATGGCTTTGAGATTCTCTTTGAGTAACTGTAACCAGTTAGACCTTGCAATCACATCTTTTTGGGGTGTTGACAAATATGGTTCATTTGGAAAAATCAAAGGCATCTTTCTTCCTGTCCTCAATTCAAAAGGTATATATTGGGTTGTTGGGGACTCAGTAGCTCGAACGCTTAATAATACGAAAGGTATGACATAGACCCAGGTACTTCCTTTATCTAGCAACATTTTTGCTATTCTAGATTTCACAGTTCTCTTCATTCTTTCAACAATACCTGCTGACTGTGGGTGATAAGGTACATGAAACTGTTGTCGTACCCCTAAAATCACACAAATAGTTTGCATGATTTTACCTGTGAAATTACTTCCTCTGTCGGAAGTTATTGTTCTTGGGATCCCCCAAGTACAAAAAACATGATTCACTAATGCTCTAGCTATAGGTAAAGCATCATCTTTCCTGACAGGTAAAATTTCTACGCATTTTGAAAACACATCTACCACCACTAACGCATACCTGAGACCATGTTTACCTGAAGGTAAAGGACCAATGCAGTCAATCTGCAATGTAGACCATGGACCGTCTTCAGGTGCAATCCTGAGGAGTGGAGGTTTCTGCTCTTTAGGTCGAGGATTAATTTGAGCACAAATAAGACATGACTGGACAACGTTCTGCACAGTGTCTTCCATTTTGTTCCAATAAAATTTCTCTTTAAGAACTTCCAGCAATTTCTGCTGGCCCAATTGACCTAAACACTCATGATTGTATTGTGTGAATTCCATCTGTAAGTGTTTGGGCAAGTTGCCATTTGAATTGTGAAAGTCTCATTTTCATAAACGAATGGAGGTTTTTGATCCATTCGAGAATCAGCAAGGGATACTTTCCTTCTGAAAAAAAACTAGATCCATCAACAAAAACGGACTCATCTGTTTTGTCTGCTTCTTTCCTAAAAGGAAATGCGTATGTGTCCTGAAAATTGTTTATACACTCATGTGCCTCGCCTTGATATTGTATTAATTCGGGAAGAAAATACCTGGCTTTTTGATCTACCTCAATTTGTTTGGGTGACAATGACAATAACCAATGAGCAAATCTCTGATGTGACACACCTGGGATGTTTTTCTCCAGAAGAAGTTTGAGTGTAGAGTGAGGAGTTTGAAGAATTATTTTGTTGAATCCGACAATATGTTCAGTTGTTTTTACAGCAAAGTAAACACCAACCAAATGTCGTGCACAGATTTCAAACCCTCGCTCAACAGGTGTAAGAAGCCTGGAGTAATATCCAAGGATTCTCCACTCATTGCTCTGTAACTGTAAGAGTACAGCTGAAATTGCATCCTCTGATGTGTGTACCTGGATTGCAAAAGGATTCTCAGGAATTACTGTCGCTAAAGCTGGGGCTGCCTGCAGGTCTTTCTTTAACTGCTCAAATGCTTTTTGTTGTTCTATCCCCCATGGACCAAAGAAATCGTCATCATTTCCTTTCAACAAATCATACAAAGGTTTTGCCTTCTCTGCAAATCCTTCTATGAATTCTCTGGAAAAATTCACTAGGTCCAAAAAATTTCTTAACGCCCTATGATTTGTTGGGATTGGGAGTGCTCAGAAAGCTTCAGTCCTATCCTGCAGGGGCCTATGGCCTCCAGGGCTGTTTAGCAAACCAAGATACCGAACTTCCTGTTGTAACAATTTTACTTTCTTTGTGTTCAATTTCAAACCAGCTTCATGCAACAATGAAAGTAATTCCGCCAATAAAGACAGGTGCGTCTCTCTGTCTTCTGTCATCAATATCAATAAAACATCATCGACATATTGAATTAAGCAATCTGTTCTGGAAAAATCCGATAGTACCTTTGCTAATGCCTGATGAAAAATGCTAGGGGACAAGTGCACCCCTTGTGGTAAACCTGCAGAATACAAATTGCTCGTCCATGAAAGTAAATGCAAACTTGTACTGACAACTCCGTTCAAGAGGTATACTGAAGAAGCCATTGCTGATGTCCAAAACCGAAAAATACTTCGCTTTTGCATTCAATCGGGACATTACGTCATGAGTATCTGCAACAATTGGGGTAACATTTGGGGTGTACTTGTTCAACAACCTTAAATCCAATATCATTCTATAAGAACAATCAGATTTAGCTACATACCAAAGAGGGTTGTTTGTTACAGAATTTACTTTATGTATGACACCATGCTGAAGCAACTCTTCAATAATCTTTGACATGGGACCAATTTATTCAGGTGGTAATTTGTACGGTTTCTGTGGGGGTGGGTCCCTACCCTCAACATTCACAAGTACATTCTTCATTAAACCAACCTTATTTCTATACTAGGCCCACAAAGACGGAGTCCGCTGTACAATGTCTCTCAACTCTTTCATCACCAGTATCAGGCCATATGTGTTCAGAAGACACAACATCTGTCAAACAAATACTACCAACCCAGGTCTATTCACAAGGCTCAGTCAACATAGGTTTAGAGCTATCACCATCTCTCCAGGTTACTATATTGCCTAAGTCAATGACCTTACCATCATTTTCATTATGTCAGTTCCTATGATATTCTCAGAACTAGGACAATGCCAAATGTTAATTGTGGTTTTTAACTGACCGGGAATCTCTAAAGTCACATCAGGAACAAAAGATGCTTGAGTTCCTCCCTTTCCACTGAAACCAACAATTGTACAAACAGGTAAACCCGGGTTTGCTACAGGTAAATTCAGATTGTCACAACTCAACTGAGCTCCAGTATCAATGAGAAAGTCATTTCTTTGTCTTCTAAGTATCCTCTTAAATAAGGCCTTCCACATTCATCTAAAGATATATTTGCAATGAGTTCAAGAGGCCTTGGGGACACCTTTTTTTGTTCTAGTCATGGTGACGATAACAAGGCCTTCCTTTCAGGAATGTGACCTTGATTTTTCTCACTGCTGTCAATAGTAAGCTCCCTAATTTGTCTCACTATTGGTGCATATGACGCTGACTGATTATGTTCAGGAAGAGGAGGGGCTGTGGGCACAAGACCATTCTCTTTACCCCCCTGACTTATGGATTTGAAAAACTGCTTACACTGCCACTTACAGAGTCCGATTTTTCCCCAAAAAAAAAACAAGTTTTAGGACCTTGCCTTTTCTGTTTTATGGCTTGTCCATTTTTAGAAAAAGAAGAACCAGTCGCTAATTTAGGCTAATTTTCTTTTTGAGGCATAATTTCTACTGTATCAGTTTTTTTTTTTTTTTCAACATTAGAAATTTTTGCCTTTTTTATGGACCTTCGGATGTGATCAATAAAAATTGTGGCATCATGTAATGTAGGTTTTTCTGTGGCAATTTTTTCTGATACAGGAGTAGATTTTAAAAATTTCCTGGCTTTCTTTAATCATTCCTGCAGGCTCCTTCCCTTCTGCAATACCTATTACCATCCTGTAGGCTTTCTTAAAGTTTAGTAGAAAGGCAAATGGATCATCTTGTATATTGGGTTTTAGCAACTGTAGAAAATCTGTTGAGGGGTCAGATTCACCAGTGGTGAACAAAATCAGTTGTTTAAGCCTATCCCTATTGTTGCTTTGGACAACTCTTTGTCATCTTTGTCCAAGGTGTAGTCTGTAATTTTTTGCATAGTGTAGGAGCCAGCCCTTAAAATCTTATTCTTTTGATCATGTGTTTAATTTAAAATTTATCTGTTTTTGTTTAAAAAAATATCAGCATTGTAAAATGTTCCATTTTTTCATTGTAAGTTGGAATATCCTTTATAATTTATTAATTGGTCATTTATTTTAAGATGCAATCTGGCTGCTTTTTCATGTAATTTTCTACGCCTAATTTCACCTACATCAAGATATTCTGAATCTTTTGGTATGGCACTCATATCGGGTAGATATGAGGGACCCTGATCGGTATCCTTAACCCTTTTCTGTGTCAGAACTGATACATGTCTTTTTTCCTGACATAATTTAGAAATTATTTCTGCTCTTTCTTCAAGTTTTTTTCTAAATCATGTAGATAAGCCAAAATGACAAATTTTGGGAAAGAAAAAACAAACTGTTTTTTTCCTCACTTGTGTGTGTTAAATATTGCTATGTTTGGGATTTTTGTGGACTTTGCCTTTCTTCTAAAACGAGAATTCTATATCTTTAACATATGTAGAACATTTGCAAGCTATAATTTCAACTTATCTACAGAAAACAATTTACTATCAATTTTCCTATTGTCTTCCTCACACGGACAGTACAATTCTCTCCATAAAAGCCCATTTGAAAGACTGCTATCGATTTTAAATATTTATTTACTTTTATCGGCATATAAAGAAGTAAAATCCATTCCTTACCGTGTGTCTGGATCCCTGTGCTCCTTTTAAAGGCACTTCTGTTGACTCCTCTCGGCGCAGAGATGATTTCGTCTCCCAGCCTCGTGTTTAAGTTGATGGAACACAATAGGTTGTCTTCTCAGAGTGTGAACAGAAAATCACAAAAAACATAGCCTTATCTGTCTGTGATATATATAGGATCCTTCTGTTCATGGAACATTAAGGGAACAAAAAATAGCACAGTCCTTGAAACTTGATGAAAACAGAACAGCGGTTTATTGCATACAAAAGAAAAGTATATACAAAAATATGAATATAGGATTAAAAATAGGAAATATATATATATATATATATATATATATATATATATACACCCACCGGCCACTTTATTAGGTACACCTGTCCAACTGCTCGTTAACACTTAATTTCTAATCAGCCAATCACATGGCGGCAACTCAGTGCATTTAGGCATGTAGACAGGGTCAAGACAATCTCCTGCAGTTCAAAACGAGCATCAGTATGGGGAAGGGAAAGGTGATTTGAGTGCCTTTGAACGTGGCATGGTTGTTGGTGCAGAAGGGCTGGTTGAGTATTTCAGAAACTGCTGATCTCTGGGATTTTCACGCAAAACCCATCTCTAGGGTTTACAGAGATGGTTGAAAAGAAAAAACTCCAGTGAGCGGCAGTCTGTGGGCGGAAATGCCTTGATGCCAGAGGTCAAAGGGAATGGGCAGACTGGTTCGAGCTGATAGGCAACAGTGACTCAAATAGCCCCCGTTACAACCAAGGTAGGCAGAAGAGCATCTCTGAAGCACAGTACGGCGAACTTTGAGGCAGATGGGCTACAGCAGCAGAAGACCAAAACCGGGTGCCACTCCTTTCAGCTAAGAACAGGAAACTGAGGCTCCCAAATTTTCCCAAGCTCATCGAAATTTGGGCGTAGAAGATTGGAAAAACGTTGCCTGGTCTGATGAGTCTCGATTTCTGCTGCGACATTCGGATGGTTAGGGTCAGAATTTGGCCGTCAACAACATGAAAAGCATGGGTCCATCCTGCCTTTGTATCAACGGGTTCAGGCTGGTGGTGGTGGTGTCATGGTGTTTGGGGGTATTTTCTTGGCACTCTTTGGGCCCCTTGGTACCAATTGAGCATCGTTGCAACACCTTGTTGAATCTATGCCACGAAGAATTGAGGCAGTTCTGAAGGCAAAAGGGGGTCCAACCCGTTTACTAGCATGGTGTACCTAATAAAGTGGCCGGTGAGTGTATATATATTTATAGAGAGAGAGAGAGTGTCTTATGGAGATTTGTTCATGTTTGAAAGAAGTCTGTAATGAAAGGAATCGGCAACTGATGTCTTCTTCCTTTAGCCTGCATATGTGAACAGCTGCAGCCTTGAAGAGATTGTGTTCATCGCAGTGTCCCCCCCCAGTGTCATTTTGGTTGCACCTTAAATACTGTTTTGAAACACTCCTATGAACTATCTTATAGCTATACATGGCTTGCTACAAGTTTCTACATCTTCAGCAAAACTTATCTGCCCAATTTTGAATATGATAATAATGTCACATTAATTTGAAACTTGTGTGATCAATATTTTGCCTGTAACTAGGTGACGATTAATATAATACTTTGGAATTCCTATTTTTAAGACTTGTATGCTATTGAAGCTCCTAGCTGAGTACCCAAATAGCCTAACTTATGTTATAAAATGTCAGAGAGAGAGAGAGAGAGATAATTTGACAATCGTTCAAAAATGCTAGGCTGTTTCATTCCTTACACCAAACCAGCCTTCACTTCTATATTAACTCAAATTGCTATCAAAATGTATATTTCATTATCTTGTTCAGATTTGTTCTAGACCATATCAGATGTATTTATCTCATGATCCTCATTCACTCATTTTTAGTGTATTAATGATTATAAAATGTTAATGGATTATTTTACAAAAATACATAGATATTCTACTATAACATTATTTCTCCCCATTAAGAAAAGATTTGTTTATATATAGTTACATCTTAACTTAGGTCCAGTGTGTTGTGAATCAGTGGAATCTCAAACCAACTTTAGTGGACCTTAATCGTCAGCCAACTCTGCAGGGTAACCTGCTTTATCTTCTGTGTAGAAAGAAAACCGCTAATAAAAGGCTTCCATTTAAAAAAAAAATAAAAAACGGACTGGTCTGCTTCTGTTTACTTAGACTTGGAACAGAAAAAAATAAAGAAAAATGTTTGAGAGATCACCGTTTCAATAGAAGGAATATCTGCTTTAAGCCAGTTTGTTAGAAGACGCCACTTGGCCACCCAAAAGAAAAAAGTGTATCTTCTGGCATAAATCTCCCATCACCTGGAGAGACATGAAAGATTATTAACTGGGAAGAAAGATCTAATTTTTTTTTTTCTATAGTCTGATCAACAAATCTTTTAAATGTTTCCAGAGTTGTTGGGCATGTCCAAATCCCATGATACAAATCTAATTTAGATTATTAACACTTAAGGTTAGCTGTGAGTCGGTTAGGAGAATTTGAATGTTGATTTCCAAGCCATAGAACTAGTCTAAAGCGGGATTCCCTCCAATTTTCACATGAGATAATTCTAACTGTATTTCAACCCTCCAATATTTTTGAAAGTGGTTCAGCATCTTCTAATTTACAAGCTCAGTGGACAAAGATTTTCTGGCCACATCCATTTAAGGAATCCTCTCCAAGTCTCCGGTATAACTCAGATAAAGGCAATCAAATTTGTTACATTGAAATTCCTGTTTATAAGATGACTATGCGAGAAACCCATTACTTGTGCACAGCTTAAACCCTTTTGTTTGTTTTTATTTTTGGTCATTTCAGGTTCGCTAAAAATTGGAGTAAGTGATCACCAAAGTCGCATTAAACCCAAAATGGTACCAGTAAAAAGTACACTTCAAATTCAAAATGGCAAAAATTTCACATTCTCTCCGAATTGGAATAAAATTGATCAAAAAAGTTGCATGTATTCCAAACTGGTACCAATAAAAAGTACAATTCAGCCCGAAAAAATGCACCCTCACTCAGGTCTATAGGTGGAATTGCAAAAAAGTTATTGGTGGCAGAAAGTGGTGCTGCAGCACAAATTTAAAAAATGTATTGAATTTTTTTACAGTACTATAACATAACACAAACCCTCCATACCCTTTTATACCGGTGCGTGAACGCTGTGGTGAAAGAACCCTGCAAACATGGCGCAAGTACTTTTTTTTTCCCTCACATTTTGACCCACTAGCAGCTTCATAGTATTTTTTCTGGTACTGTGAATGACACCATTAGAATGCAAATCTTGTCCTGCAAAATAAATAAATCATATGTCGATATAGATAGAAAATTTAAAAAGTTATGACTCTTGGAAGACAAGAGGGGAAAATAACAAACGTGTCAACCAAAAAAAGAATGCTTGGTCCTTACGGGGTTAAGAGTAAAGAGATATGTTGAATTTGCATTGCAGCTCAAGACATGTTACATCACAGGAGAATAGGTTTTTGACAAGTGGGTTTTTTGTTTTTTTTTAATTCAGAGAGGAAGTTTATTGAAATAGAAAATGTAAAACAAAGCATATAAAGCAAAGACCATACAATACAAAGTATATGAAAAACCATACAAAGTTTGTAAGAAACAATTACGTAGCAGTAAGTCACAATGTACTTGAGCTGTCCATAAGACCGCTCAACCCTATCAGTACCAAAAATAAGGCACACAAATTGAAAATGTAAAAAAATTAGACTATGCATAAGTGTGCACACCTCTAATAAACTCCTGCTTAAAAAAAAGCAATTGAAGCCTAAAGTAGCTAACAAACACACACAGAGAGACACGGATGGGGGAGGGGGGGACAACAGACAACAAATAAGGGGAAAAAATTAGTAATACAGCACGTAGAATACACACAGGTCACAGCCTTGTCCGAAATACGCCAGCAACCGATTCTGGCACCTGAGGGCGGCTTTCCAGCCATGAGAGAGAATCCAGGCAGACTCCCATCCAACGCGAAGGGCACCCACCCGTCCCAAGGGTCCCGCCCCTAGGATAGCGGATAAGAGGTGGAAGACTTGAACGTGAACCAATAGGACCACAATTTATTAAACCGAAGTAGTTGAGTGGGGGAGTGGGCCAACAATTCCTCCATTTGACATATAAAATTGATTTCATTGTACCAATCTTCGATAGAAGGAGGAATAGAAGATTTCTACCTCTTAGGGATAACCGTTTTGGCGGCCTGAATCAAGTGTCTAAAAATAGATTTTTTATATTTAGAAACTGGGAAATCAAACATAAAGAGCAGAAAGGCCTCTGGAGAGTCAGGAACCGAGACATCAGTGATCAATGTGATAATTCTCCGGACAGACGTCCAAAAGCTTCGAATTAACGGGCAGTCCCACCAGATGTGCACCATGGAACCCACATGTTTCCCACAGCGCCAACAAGTGTCTGGAACTGCTGGAAACCATTTATGAAGGATCGTGGGCACCCTATACCACAGCGGTTCTCAACCTGTGGGTCGCGACCCCGGCAGGGATCGAACAACCAACACACAGGGGTCGCCCCTATCCCGGGAGAGGGCGGCCGGCCGGAGAGCTGAGAGGGGCGCCGCACTGGCTTAATAGCTGCAGGGAGGAGCGCTGTGGCCGCAGCTGCGCCCCTCCCTGCAGCTGCTTGCATAGTGCGGCGCCCACATCGTTTCAATTACTGAGGGGAGGGGGAGCAGTGGGCGCCGTTCCTCTCAGCATTGGTGGCTCAGTGAGCCGCTCCTGTGAGCGGCGCTGCGGCGAGGACGGACTTATGTCCGCCGGTTCTTGTGGGCGGTGCGTGCAGGACACTGAAAGCGTGCTGCATCAAGCGCCCACAATATGTACCAAGCATCAGGAACAGCCCTGCCGTACTCAGTGCAGAGAGAACACTGTACCGGCAGGCTGTTCTGGCTGCAAGTAATTTAGTGTTAACACACACAACCATAGCATCATGCACTGTCTGTATGTGGTACAAGTAATATGTTATTAACCTGTCACTTGTACCACATACAGCCATCACATGATATACACATTACATTTACCCCCCCCCCCCTTATAGGGGGGGCTGTGAGTGGCACATGAGGGGTCACATCTATGTAACGGCTTTGCGTGGTACCTTTATATGTATGTGACATGTAGAGGTACCGCTCAGAGGCGTCACATATATGTAACCCCCCATGTACCACTCGCAGGCCCCCCTGTATAAGGTCACATCTATATAACAGCTCTGAGTGGTACCTTTATATGTATGTGACATGTAGAGGTACCGCTCAGAGGCGTCACATATATGTAACCCCCATGTACCACTCACAGGCCCCCCTGTATAAGGTTACATATATGTGACGGCTCTGAGTGGTACCTTTATATGTATGTGACATGTAGAGGTACCGCTCAGAGGCGTCACACATATGTAACCCCTCATGTAGCAAAATTAGTTTTGAAGTAGCCATCAAAATAATTTTTTGGTTTGCGGTCACCACAACATGAGGAACTATATTGCGGGGTCACAGCATTAGAAAGGTTGAGAACCACTGCTATACCACCTGGATAAGATCTTATAGCACGTTTCCTGGTGTCTAGAGGCCACTACTGCTCGATGTGTAAGTTGGAAACAAAAGGACGGGAGATGTACGGCTTGGGAGGATATTAGAAGTTTATATAAAACTGATGAGTGCCGCGTGCCCGACATCGAATACAGTAATTGTTCAAAAGGTGTAAGTGGCCGTTGACAGTCCAGGGTATGTTTAAGTTTATGAAAAAAAGGATGACAATTGAGCGTATTGGAAGTGTGGACTAACCGAAGGAGGCTGACCCTCCAGGATGGTGTCTACTGCCCTCAATTTCCCGTTAGAGACCACATGAAATAACCGTAATGGTTTTTTTTTCGTGCCACCCAAAAACATGTTGGAACAAGATCCCGGTGGAAAGTCAGGATTGTCAGTTATAGGGACAAAGGGACCCTTACGATCAATTAAACTATGTGCACCTCTATGAGCATAAATAATGGCCAATGTGTGTTTAGTGGAAAAAGACAGAGCAGGGTCCCTTTGAAGGGAAGGTGTCCAGGTCCAGGGGAGGGTAGCAAGCGCAAACGGGCACATTGCAGCTGCAAGGCCGGCCCATAATTTCCTATCCTGGTCTAGTGACAAGGATAAATAACGGGCGTATGCCGAGGCCAGATAGTATAGCCTGCAATCAGGCAGTCCTGTGCCCCCAAGATCTCTGGGTCTAGTTAACGTGTCAAAAGCTATGCGGGGACGGCGAGCAGACCACACAAACTCGTTAAAACAACGCCGAAGTTTCTTCCAAAACATCGACGGGATAAGGACAGGGATGGTCTGGAAGAGATATAAAAATTTTGGCAAAATAGACATCTTAAGTATATTTATCCTCCCGAACCAGGAAAACTCCTTCTTAGTCCAGAGATCTAGATCCTTAACCGTTTGAGTTAGTAGGGGGATGAAATTGTCAGGAAAGAGTTTCGCCAGATTCGCAGAAATGCGTATCCCCAAATAAGAGATCCCCTTGCTGGGCCATTCGAATGGAAAATTCTGCCCCAATAAACGTTGGTCGCTCGGTGGGAGGTTCACATTAAGAGCCTCCGACTTAGACAAGTTAATCTTAAAATTTGACCAGGAGCCAAAGCGGCGCAACTCAGCCATCAAAGAGGGAAGAGACAAATGGAGATTCGTAACATACAAGAGCAGGTCATCTGCAAACGCAGAACATTTATATTCCTGTGTCCCGATGGTTATCCCTTTGATATCAGGGTTTGTCCTTATTGAGGCCATTAAATTTTCCATAATCAAAATGTACAGCAAAGGGGATAGTGGGCATCCCTGCCTAGTGCCGTTTGTAATAGGTAAAGTGTCAGATAGGGCGCCATTAATTTTTATACGTGCTGAAGGATTATGGTAAAGTGCCATAATCTTTGATAAGAAAATAGGGCCAACACCCAAATGTACAAGGGTCTGATGCAGAGAAGACCATGAAATCCTGTCAAAGGCCTTCTCAGCATCCAAAGACAAAATCATCAGGGGAATGTTATGCGCCTGGGCATAATGAATGATGTCCAGGGTTTTCAGGGTATTATCCCGGGCTTCCCGGCCGGGTACAAAACCCACCTGGTCTGGGTGGATCAGAGATTGCAAAAGTGGGTTCAATCTATTAGCTATTAGTTTAGAATATATTTTCAAATCCACATTAAGGAGGGAAATGGGACGGTAACTACTACATAACTGGGGGTCTTTCCCAGGTTTTGGAATCACAGTTATGTGAGCTAAGGTGGCCTGGGATGGGAAGGGAGTGCTAGGAGAGATAGAATTGAAAGCTTGAAGCATTAATGGAGCTATATTATCCGAAAAGGTTTTATAAAATTTGTCCGAATACCCATCAGGGCCCGGACTCTTTCCCCCTGGCAGGTTCTTAATAATTTGTTGCAGTTCTGGGAGGGAGAAGGGTTCCTCTAGGGCCGACGCCACTGGACCAGGGATTTTAGATAACAATGATGGGTGTGGGAAGGACACCTGAGATGGGCTGTGGGGGGAGGAGGGGAGATTGTAAAGTTTAGAATAAAAAGAATGGAATGACCCTGCAATATCTGGAGTGCAATGGACCACATTACCTGACGCATTCTTAATGGATGGGATATGGGATTGTGCCATACGGTTACGTGTAGCTCTGGCTAACATACGCCCGCATTTATTACCAAATTCATAGAATTTGCTGCGGTGTATCTGGATCAAATGGCTCCAGGCTGCCTCCAAGAGGCGCTTGACCCCCAACCGCGCCTCCTGCAACTCTCGTAAGATCGGAGCCGAGAGCGCCCGCTTGTGGGCCAATTCTAATGCTGCGACCTTAGCAAGGGCATTTCTCAAAGTAGTCGCCTTGTCTTTTTTGAGTCTGGAGCCGTGTTTGATCAATACACCCCTAAGGACGCATTTAAGAGATTCCCATTGAATAACAGGAGAAGAAGAATCATTAGCATGGCAGTCTAAGAACTGGGCAATCGAACCAGTCAATTCCGCTACACAAAGAGTGTCAAGAAGAAGAGACTCATTCAATCTCCAGTTCCATGCACCCCTAGTTAAGGCCGGGAGCCGCAAAGAGCAAAAAACCGGGGCATGGTCAGACCAAAGTATGTTGCCAATGGCCGTACTAGATAACCAGGGGAGGGCAGAATGTTGGACCAGAATATAATCCAACCAGCTATAGGAGCCGTGAGGCGGGGAGAAAAAGGTGTAATCCTTATCCGTTGGAGTCTCCATGTGTCACATAGCTGAAGCTGGAGGAAAGCCTTCCTGACTCTTTTAATCATAGAATACGAAAGAGATGCCTTCCCAGAGGAGTTATCCAGGGTAGGATCCAAGGTCAAATTGAGGTCACCACACGTCCCCTGGATTAAAGGAAGGGAATAGTCAACGAGCGAGCGTGGTGAAGAATTTTACTTGGTCTGTGTTGGGTGCATATGTGTTTATAATTGTAAACACATGTCCAGCCACTGACAGAACCAAGATAAGAAAGCGCATCGGGATCACTAGTACAACTTATTACCTGATGGGGAAGTGTTCTATGTATAGCAAACGCCACCCCCCTGGACCTGGACTGTGAGAAATGCCAAGACGTATAGTGTTTGTTTTTAATCACCAGTGCACAGCCAGACTTGAAATATGTTTCCTGAAAGCATACAATATGTACCTTACGGCGATGAAATTGGTGCAAGATCTGGGCCCTTTTTTCCGGCGTATTGAGGCCCTTCACGTTGAACGAGGCTATCCGGAGATCTGCCATTGCATTAAATCAGGTTCCCACCCCCAGGGCCAGACAGGGCAGCACTGGAAAAAATTCCCCGGAACCACTACGACCTGAAAAAAGACAGAGGACCAGACAGTCACAGAAGGACGTACAAACCAACAGGGGAAGGAAAAAGAGGGCCAAAGGCCTGCTGGCAAACTAAACGTATTACTACATTAATACAGAAGTCCTGAAGACCCAAACAAAGTCAGGACAGGAGTCCCACCTACTGGGGGGATGTGGTAGTGTATGGTAGAGCACGACAGAAACAACCCTACTATCACAGAGAGCTTTTCTAAGTCCTCATTAATAACCTCTAAATAAACAACAACCGGCAAAAGCAAACGAATAAACATGCACAAAAAGTTTAGGGGCACTTTCAGTAAGAAAAAGTAAAGCCTAACTTAAGGGGACCAAAGGATATCACTCTGGTCCAGGCTCCATTAAATCCTATGCCACCTTCCCCAGGCGGCCAGGTCACAACCCTCAACCTAGGATTAATAAAAACGACATTAGAGCAGGTCAATGGAGGAGTTCAGCATATAAATCAGGACCTCAGGTAGCAGTAGCAAAGCCCCGGGACAGCAACAGAGGAGAGGGAACAACAGCCTGTCGTTTCTGTGGGCAAGCCGAGAGGTCCTTCCGTCTCTGGTCTTGGGGGGGCAAAATGGTGGAACCAGACGGGGTGTCCTGCGAGCGCCTTTTATGTAACTGTCCCTTGCCAGAGAGGGTAAACAGTGTGGGCCATTCTTAGAATTAAATGTCTGTAATGTTGAGTGCTTGTAGAACCTGTGGGAAATTCTCCGGAGAGCGAAAAACGAGGGTTTGTTTGTCCATACGGATGAACAGGGCAAAAGGGTACCCCCATGAAAAGGAATGTCCCGATCTCTAAGAATATCCAGAAGGGGCCGAAGTGTGGCTCTTTGGGCCAGGGTGAGTCTGGATAAGTCCTGCAAAATTCTTATAGGAGTGCCTTGATACACCACCGATCTGCGCCGCTGTGCTTCGTAGAGAATGTCCTCCTTTACTGCAAAAAAGTGCACTCTACAAATCACGTCTCTAGGACGAGGATCATCCAGGTTGGGAGGTCGTAATGCTCTGTGCGCTCGGTCGATCTCTATGTGTGCGGATTGCGGGCGACCTAAAAGATCGTTTAATATGGTAGATAACACAGTGAAGAGGTCCGCATTGGGAATATATTCCGGAAGCCCACGAATACGCAAATTGTTCCTCCTGTTCCTATTTTCTATATCGTCCATATGCTGTTCCAATTTATGGATATGGGCAGAGTTTTTGGATACCGCCTCCGTAAGAGCGGACAGGGAGGGTGAGGTTTGAGACTGAGCTTGGTCTAGATCAGTCACTTTGGATTGTAAGGAAGACCGCTCCGAATGAGACAGTGAGAGAACTCGTCCAACAGTTGTATTGTCATAGAGGAGATGTCAGCCCTAGTTGGTAGGGGCTGAAGTAGTAAGCGAAGATCTGCTAGTGTCACAGGTTTATCATCCTCAGTTGTATTAGACATGACTGGGCCTGTCGGAAGTGAGCGGCCGTGAGAAGGCGAGTGTTCCAGTTGGTTGAAAATGGAAGGAGTACTGTCCATACTGTTAGAAGAGCACGAGTGCACAGGTGGAGGGACCCGACTGGCTAATCTGACTCGTGGGTCTAGGTTGAGGTAGTAGAATATCCTGAGACACATAAGGTTGTATTGGAGTAGAAGGACACTGAACTTGGTGGTGCGTGGGTGACGAACTCCAGGACGAGCCGGACTCCCAGTGCGGAGAGCATGTAACTCTGAGAGCATCTCCAGGACCAGGTGGTGAGAGCCCTGTATAGGAGGAGAGCATGTGAAGGGCTGCAGGCACCCCATCCCCTGTGGTATGGAGAGGGTTAAATGTTGGAGAAGCAGGAGCTGTGCATGTGTGTAAGCTCCTTGTCTGGGGAGCATGATGCCAGGGGAGAGGACCAGACCCCCCTAATGCAGGAGTGTTCACATTCACTTTGTCCTGGGCTAAGCCAGGAGAGTCAGGGGTTAATGAGAGTGTCTCTGCAGCTCCCGGAGTGAGCAGTATTGCATTGCCAGCCTGACAGCACTGTCCTGCCTCCCCCTGAGCTTTAATTATGCCGCTTGGACAGTGTTGTTGGTCTGTGGGGCTGTGAGAGCTGGAGCTGCAGCAGACTGAGACAGCAGGGGGGAGGCCTCCCTCTCCTGCCCAGAGGTATTGTGAGTGCTCAGAGCAGAGCTTGTAAACTCCAGTGGCATCGCCACTGACTCACTGTGAGTCTCCTGCTGATCAGGGGATCCCCCGCCGTGCGATCCTGTGCAGGAGCTGTGCTGATCTTCCCTGGCAGTTGAAGCACGCTGGCTCTCCATGCTGCTGCGGCCATCTTTAGAGTCAGCACGTCATGGCCTCCTCGCAGCAGAAGATGGCTGTGTAGGAGTGAAGAAGGCTTCTATGTCCCCCTGGGACTGGCCCGAGCGGGGGACAGACTTGGCTCTCTGCTTTCTGGTATTTTTCCCCATCATCTGCCCAGGTTAAGCCGGTAATTAAGCAACGTGGACAAGGAGCTCAGCTAGGCACGTCCTCACTCGGCCATTGCTAGCCACGCCCCTTGACAATTGTTTTTAACCAGGGTAATACCACCTTTCCACCACTTCTTAAATTCTGGATTTTCCCTTCCTTATGGAAATTCTGGATGACCCCATAGATATAAATGTTTGTAGCGTAAAAATGATAGATTAATGGATTATGTGTTGCTTTCCATGTTTCATGCTGCCATTGTGTCTCTTAATACCAAAGACTACCTAGTGGAATGCTGCCAAATTTTATGTGCAAAAGAGCACCCAGGTGCCAGGGTTTGGCCAAATTACCTTCCAACTCCACGTTTGAAAAAAAAAAAAATTGACCCGTGAATCCAGTCTATTCCATTCCTTAATAGACACACTAGATTATAATTTCTAAGATCAGGGAAGCTGACACCTCCCTTTTTTTTCCGGTAACATTAAGGCTTCATAGATTGATGAATGATGAAAAGACGTTTGAGATCTGTATGCATAAAAAGAAGTGGGATGGTTTGCAATGGATATAAGTTAGAGAAATTATTATTTTTATCAGACAGACTCTACCCTGTGTTAAACTGGTTAGGAACTATCCCCTTCTAAATATTTATTAAAAATGGTCAGTAGATCCAGTGTAGTGTGATCACTTAATATTTTTAAAAATTCCCCAGTGATCCCATGAGATCCTGGACATTTTTTTTTTTTATAGAGCTAATTGCCTCTTTTAATTACGTACTGGAGTTTGAGGCATTAATCAAATTTCTATCAGACTTGGATAAATGGGGTAAATGTAAATCTTCTATCATAAAGGGATTGTTTCTAGTAGATGGTTGATCTTTAGAGTAAAGGCCTCATAGAAGGAACCGAATATTACGAAGCTGAAGTTGGTTTCTTATTCGGCAGTTTCTTATTCGGGCTGAAGTTGGTTTCTTATTCATCAGTTTCTTATTCGCTGCAAAATATTTTTTTGTTTTTTAAGAGGATAATAAATAGAAAAACTTTTCAGCTTAATAAATGTCAATACAGTGATGTGAATCAAGGACAAACCAGTTGAAACAAGCCCGGTGAACACTAACAGCTGGCATAAAATGGGCATATAACAGGCAAAAAAACTAAAAATTAAGATTTTAAAGGGTTTTAAATGGCTTTGGGCCACTGATCCCACACTGCCATCATACCCAACGGTATGTGGGATGTGGGATGCCCCACATCAAATTCAGTTTACTCCAGCCTGGCCCAAAGTGATTCTGGGCATTAAAACTGGCATCAAAGTGGGCAGACGGTCAGTTTTCACTGATTTGAATAAGTAACTGGTGTTTTTAAAGGGTTAAATGGCTTTGGGCCACTGATCCCACACTGCCATCATACTAAGAGGGATACCCCACATCAAATTCAGTTTACTCCAGCCTGGCCCAAAGTGATTCTGGGCATTAAAACTGGCATCAAAGTGGGCAGACGGGCAGTTTTCACTGATTTGAATAAGTAACTGGTGTTTTTAAAGGGTTAAATGGCTTTGGGCCACTGATCCCACACTGCCTTCATACAAAGAGGGATGCCCCACATCAAATTTCCGTTACTTCCCCTCCCCAAAAATTGATTCTGGGCCTAAAACTGGCATCAAGGGGCAGACAGTCAGTTTTCACGTTTTAAAATAAGAAAATGGTTTTTTAAAGGGTTTTAAATGGCTTTGGGCCTCGCCCACCCCTTATCAAAGAGGGATCCCCCCACATCAATTCATTTACCGGGGGGGGGCCTGGCCCGACGAGTGGGCATACCCAGACTCCCGGAGCCCTAAGTTTTAAGGGGGCTTTTAGCGATTCCCTAACTAAAGGGCTAAAATTACTCCACAGTGGGGAGTTTGTGGATCGGTGGCATCCCTTCGAGTCGGACGAGAGGGGGCCCCCAAGGCGACACAGGCTGATTTAAATTTGGGGTGGGGGCCTGCGCCCCCAGACCGGGTGTGACCGCGCACACCACGTTTTGGAGTGTCAGCGCCAAAGGAATACACCGGAGTGCCGCACTTAAGTCCCTTCAGGCTGAGGACTGTTGGAGTGCAGGGCTCGGATACTGCATCCTCGCGCCCCCACCGCGCGAGAGGGCACGGAGAACGGCATGGAAAAAACCCCCGGGCTGCGCCAGAGAGCTCAGCCGGACCCCCAAAAAGAGGAAAAGGGTGCCGGTAGGTGGGGGCTGCACTAGCGACCCGCGACTCCAGTCGCTTGAGCCCTGAACATTCGGCTGGGACCTGACAGCAGAGAGGGACGCCCGCAGACACGCGCCGAACCGGGAGACCCGCGATCCCAATATATACTGCTCTGACCACACGACCGGGACCCAGCAGCGGAGAGAGGCGCCTGCAAGTACGATTCATACTGGGAGACTCGGGACTACCTTACATTGTGCTGTTAAAACCGCAGACACACAGCGGGAGGTGGGTGCAGAGGTGGCCCCTGCTGAGAGAGGGAGCGTGAGTACTGAGGATAGACAACAAACCCCGCACCGGCTCAGCGACACTAGGAAACCCGGACCCTGGCACTAAAATATTACTGGGATTGTAAAACCCTTTTGGGCTACCTTGTGGGCTAAACCGAAGATAGGCTCTACTATCTCTCCCTGACTAAAAAGCCCGCGAGTTTTCCCGCCACTACAGTTTAGAACATGCAATTTTCCTTGTCGTCTCTACTATCTCAAGACACTTGCTGTTTCATGCCACTAGAGGGCGGCCTTGTATTACATTTTCTCTTGAGCCCACTGCAGTAAACTGCCTTACAGCTCTTTTTTCTAAATCTCAACCTAGTGATCAAGCGAGACGCTCACCTGTAGATTAGAATAAGCAGTGAATAGATTGAATCTGGCTAAGTTTAGAAGCCCTGCTACTCATAAGTCCAGGAGCCTAAATCCGATCCCAACGCAATTTTCATCAACAGTACTGCAGAAGTTAACCACTACTACCACAAAGGTTTCAACTGTAACAGTACCTACATTCTATAGTTCCCAAGATTCTCTAATTATGCCAAGGGTCCCTAAAACACCGGGCACCACAAAAAAAACGGGATTTCACTCAGGTTCAAGATCTCAGGAGTGGCTTGGCCCAGCAGAGGATGCAATGGACACAACTTCAACTTCACACTCCATAGGGGCCTTAGGGGCCACATGGCATTCCTTCTTTAAATCACTGGTGGTCCCTCAGACGCAGAGGAAACCCCCAGGATCCCAGGCCCCAGATGGAAGATGTACCTTAGTCACTTTCCCACTAAAAGCGATTTCAAAGCTCTAGTTGCTGAAGTTAAGAACACATGCAAAACCGAGATTGCTGCGGTTCGTTCTGACTTAAAAGCTATTGCGACAAGAGTGGAGGAATTGGAGGGGGCCCATGATGAAACGAGATCTTACATATCCGAATTGCAATCCAAGTTGTCCTCCCCAAACGCAAGTGATTAAAGAGACAGTGCGTTTCTAGAAGATCTTGACAACCGCGGCCGCCGCATTAATATCAGGGTCAGGGGCATGGCGGAATCCAAGGGATCGGAAGAATACGAAAGTTTCCTAACCAACATCTTTAACTTATTCTCGGAGAAACCCTCACGCAACTATCAAGTTCGACCGCGTTTCATAGAGTTTTAAAGACCGAATTTGCTTGGGCTCCTAGAGACATAGTTTGTTGCCTACACGCCCACAACTAAAGGGGAGCGGATTATGTATAAAGGCTCGGAGACAAAAATCCATCATATATGAGGGTTCAGAAATACAACTCTATCCGGACTTGTCTTGGATGACACTATATAAAAGACGCTGTCTGAAGCCATTACTTGCAGAACTTCAAAAACGTGACATCATATACAAGTGGGGATACCCCTTCATGCTAATTGCAACAAAGGACGGACAATCTTCCACTCTCAAGACACACAAAGACCTTAAACACTTCTGCGCTGTTTTCCAAATTAAAGTGCCGAACATCCAAGATTGGGAACTTTTACCTTCCTCTCTTCTCCGCAACGATTGGCACGGCTCCAGCTAAGAAACAACAAACTATCTCCAAGATCTGGGGGATCCTCACGGTTCCGTTCTTCAGGAAGACTTGAGTATATTTAATTTTCTTGAATAATATTCCCATATCTCTAATTCCTATATAGTGTATTCTCCCTAAACGGTTGTTATTTAAATTTCAATTTAAAATTTCAGCCCCTTATCACAAGGATGTCGATAGCGGAAAAATGGAACTCTAACCCCCCCTTCCCTTCCTACCTACTCCCCTTTCCCCCCTTTCCCCCCTAATATTACTACATTCTTTCCTTTGGTTCCGGATTCCCGGGATCTGCTTATATGGGAGGGAACTCCTCAAAGTTTTTATGGTTCTAGGTCTCAAGAAAGGTCATCACGGTGCTTCCTACTTTTTCCCCGATGGAGGACGTCCCAGTTCTGAGATCCCTTTTTATCTTGTTTCTTCTCTGTCTGTGGGATCCCACGGAGACGACTGACGACAGTCTCCATTTCATAGGCACCCCACTGAGAATATCGTGGTGTCTTCCCTCTCCTCTGCCCCAGGGGTTCGAGCCTGGGTATCAACACACTATGGTATTCTTTTTGTCCATTTACTATAGAATTGTAAATTGGTTCATGTTTGATACATGTTCTTTTGTTGTCTTGTCTCTACCTTTCCTAATGTCTCACACCCTTGGAGCAAATAATGTTGTGATATGCATTCATTTCGCTAACCCACTTCTATTTCATGCAGTTATGGTGAAAAATAATCTCTATCAACGCTAAAGGCCTCAATTCTGTTACCAAGAGACTCTGCTGCTGACTGAATTGAAGACCTCTGGGGCTGATATAGCCTTTATTCAGGAGACTCACTTCAACAAGGAGGGAAATTTTACCTTTGCGAAAGGCATCTACCCAAATAACAATGTATCTTCTATGGATAACAAAAAAAAGCAGGTGTGGCCATATCCTGTCCGTACTGCCCATACCAAATTACAGAATTATAAACTGATCCGCAGGGGAGGGTACGTTTTTTGAAGGGAGTACTTAGGAACTCCCCTTACATTGTGCAAATTTTTTATGCTCCAAATCAAGCCCAAATACGATTTCTTAATAGGTTTTCGAAATTACAATCCTGCTTGCCTTTCATGGTAATAGTGGGAGGCGATTTCAATGCTGCCTTCTCTGATAGAGTAGATAGATTATGAGTAGGGACTAGGGTAGGTGATACCTCGAATGCTGCCCTATCCAAAGCCTTTCGTAGGGTGGTCCGGAGATATAACCCGTTTTGAAATTATGGAGAATTGCCATCCCGTAGATAAGTCATATACTTATTTCTCTCCGTCAACATAATTTCCCACTCACGTATTGATTATTTTCTAGGAACATATCAACGCTAAGATGGATGGGATGCAGAGATTGGCCACATAACTTGGTCAGATCACGCCCCGATAATGCTTTCTTTAGTAAAGGAACAGGTGCCGACCAGACGCTGCCACTGGCGACTAAATGAAAGGTTGATTAAATTTTCCCCAATGCGAGAAGAGCTGGGCCAACACATTTCAAACTACTTTCTATCTAATGAGGATCGTGACACGCCCTCCACCCTAATGGAAGCACACAAGCGGTGATTAGAAGGGAGGTGTATAGCCCTAGTAAGTAGGACTTAAAAAGAACGCCTAAATTTCGTAGGAGAGCCTGCGATCACAATTGATAGTTCTGAACTAACACTTGGGAACACACCATCTAGTATCTATTCTGCGCCAAGTATTAATGTGCGTTCCCAGTTTTTGCGATTCCACCTGGATTAAGATGAGAACAGCAAAGCTCTTATATACTCCAAACAGAGATATTATGAAAAAGGCAATAAGCTCATACAATTGCTTGGCCAAGTCAATAAACGAGAAGAGCAGCCAATCGAACACCTCATGGCGCTTCATGGATGCGACAGGTAAATGTCACTTATGAATCCCGATAAGATAGCCCAAAGGGATCCATGGATTTTTTCAGAACTCTATTCTCTCCCAGATAATCACCCCAAGAATAGAACTAGAAATCGTATAACTAACAGAATTCCTGGCTACCTGTAATATCCCACTCTCCACACTCTCCATGGAGCATGACCACCCTTAATCAGCCTATTACCAATAAGAATAAAGAGGAAGTCTAAAATCTCTTCCAAGTGAAAGCACCAGGACCCAGGCAAAAGCCTCACATATCTGTATTATAACAACTTACCAATCCCAACTTCCCCATATCAATCCAACTTTATAAGTTCAAATGCTACAAGTACAAAGTTTCCTTCCTCCTTCTACACACATATAAATCCTTGATCCCGAAACCTGATAGGAATCCACTAGAAGTGGAAATTACAGGCCAATTTGCATTATTGAACGTCTCGATCTGAAAATCTTTACTAAAATCTTAAGCCAATAGGCGGGGCAGTTTTTGGTTACCCACATAGTTAATTCATAAGGACGAGGTGGTGCTATGTGGTTAATTCTGCCAGGGTGTGGATAACACTAGAACGGGCTATCAATTTAATAGATGCGGTGACAACTATAATAAACCTGCCTTTTATTGTTAAGCCCTTGAGCCGAAAAAGGCATTTGACCGACTCACCTGGTCCCTATATGTTTAAAAGTCTTGAAGCATTAGATTCTCATTGTCCCTTCTTCTCTGCTATTCAGGCCTGTACTCAGTACCCACTGCAACAAATCAGATCTCCCACATATAACATCCCTTAATAGCTATTTCTAACGTGACATACAGGGATGCCCTTTGACACCACCTGTTTTATATGTACTCTTGTTTGAGCCCGCTGCATCCGCCTTTCGTCTTACATCCCAAATTTCTGGAGTCACCCATTCGAGATAGAGAGTTTAAATTATCTTTATTCGCTGACGACATTTACTCACACTGACTTCATTACACATTTCTCTACCAAACCTACACTCCCTTCTGAATAAATTTTATGTATTATCAGGATTTAAAATCAACACAGCAAAAACTTAACATCCCCCCTGTGGACCTACATATATTGAAAGGCAATTATTGTTGCAATTGGAAGTCAAGCTCGTTGAAGTACCTAGGGGTAAATCTCACGACTTCGTATTCCTCCTTATATAGACATAATTTTCCCAAAAATATACCAGGGAGATACGGGTGTTTATTGCAAAAATGCATAGTTGCCGCATCTCATTACTTGGGAAAAAAAACAGCAGTCAAAATACAGTGCTACCTAAATTATTATATCAATTTTGAGGCGCTTCCTATTCCTATTCCACAGACCCTACCACCTAAAGGCCATGCAGGCAACAGTCTTCAAAGTTTAACTGGGGCCTCCCGAAGCCATAGAATTAAAAAAATATCCCATCTAGCATGGAAAAAAAGACGCGGTTTAGCGGTCCCTAGACATTAACAAAATATTTACTCGGGCTGCTCAATTGAGAGCGGATCCCTGCATGGTCGACACACTAGCATTACACTAAATGGCTGAAAAAGGAAAAACTATGGATTCTCCGATACACCCAAAACTCCATGTATGGGCCAACCTCAAACATATCAGTAAGGTTATTCCACTGTAGTCCCCATATAGAATTGACAGAAGAGTATAAGGAGCGATGCGCCAAAAAGTTTGGGATTAGCTCCGCCTCTTCTGCATGACCTCCTTACTCTTTAAATCCCATGCTCCCAAATAGCCCTAGAAGGTAATAACTATGAAGCCTTTTGCATATAAACGCCTCCATTAGGATAGCCACATTGTTAACATCAGCACATTGCGAATTCTCCTCCCATACACTACACTAACGAAAACCGGTTTGTCAGCTGCCCTCAAACGAGCTATTATTCTTACATGCAAATGTTCACTTGCTCTAGAGAGCAATATTGGGTGCCTCTAGGTTTTCCCGATCAACCAAGTTTGAACTATTGTGAAAACTATGGTGACGAAACAGAGGATTGATATCTCAAATTTACTCAAATGCTGCATAAAAACCCCGAGCCCTGAACACAACCCCCCATACACTCTTACATGGGGAAGTGGAGCATTTTTTTAGACAAACTATTAATCTGATGACGAGTGGCGGAGATAAGGCGGAGAGCTAAACATACATCTCAAGTAACACTATACAAAGAAAATCAATTTAAAAAATTCTGATGTATGGTATATACACCATCTCTATTACATAAATTGAATCTAGAATCCCGGACAGCATGCTGTAGATGTGGAGTGGAGAGATGCGACAGTAAATTTCACATTTTCTGGAATGTCCCCTAATAGGGAACTTCTGGAGACAAGTGAGGAAGTTGGTGGTGGATGTCACCGGAGCTAACTTGCCCATGTTACCTACCTGTTTCTACTGAACTTGCAATTACCCTCAATTAGAAAAGTACATACGTTGATCCTAACAAATCTTAACGTCGGCTTAGTATGCCTAAGTCTCCACGCTTTTGGAAAACGCAATTACTAACCCCTCACTGGAACGGACTTTAATTCTCAGGATAGGGAAGTAAGATCAATGTAACAACTCACTGGCCTCCTAAATGACAACCTGAATGCTTCGCAGAAGATTTTGGTCTCTATGGATGCATTTTGAGGATCCCAGGACTCTAGAAAAGTGTGGAAAGCAGAATTGGGTAATCTTCCTAGACGCCCTACTGACTTTTGAAACTCATGCGCATATATCGCAGCAATAAGGTTACCTTCCCCTCCATTATGTGTTGTGTCCTTTGTGTATTGGGTTTGAGTGTGGTTTTTTGGTCATATTTTTTTTCTTCATTAATATTGCAAAGGTTTTCACATGCACAATATTAGACCGCTGAAGATCTTAAGATATACTTCACGGAAGGTTTTTTTACCTATAATATTTAGACCTTGCACACTGACTTTGTGTGTATATCGTAATTAGTTTTAATATTGACAACAAAAGAAGATTCTAAATAATTGATTTTTGTAACATACAACAAGTATACTTTGTAAACTTGAAATAGCTGTTTTTCACTATTTATCCTAAGTTAGACAATACTGTTAGAAAGGCTTTAACTAGGCGTCTTTTTTATTATATCTGATAATAAGACTTCAAACTATGCAACTTAAAAAAGTGATATATGTTAAGTTAACCATCAATTTTTGAAATATGGATCTATTAGCATATGTACCATGTTATACCTTTTTCCTTTTTTGAAACTGAAATAAAAACACAGTTAAACCAAGCCACCGCCTTCCTTGATTCGGGGTCCGCTGGAAATTTTATCAGCCACGCGCTGTTATCCAAGTTTCGTCTCCCCGTGAAACACTCTGCAGAAACCCATGTTCGTCTTCTCTCTGACAGTGGCGAATGCTCAAATGCTATTTGGTTCCTGCCATGCGTCCCTCTACCTGCAGATAGGCGCTCATACACCAAGACTCTGAACATGTCTCGTTTCTGCTCGCTCTCTTCTGAAATCCCCTGTCTTCCTTGGTTGCAAGAGATGCTCCGACTCTGGATTGAACACTGGCTACATTGTCCATCTGGGGGGCCCCCCGCGTGCCACTCGCGATTCCTCTCTGTAACTTCCGTCCTGCTCCTATAAAAACGTTCCACCTCTATAAATTCTCACTAAGCTCTGCCTAGTGTCTGCCCACCTCCTACCAGAAATATTGCCGACGTCTTTTCCGTAAGACAGCCGAAACACTTCCTCCGCACACGCCTTTCGACTGTCCCCTATTGATTGACAACCCGGTACTACTCCTCCCCGAGGCAGAGTCTACCTCTTTCTGTCCCGAAACCAAGGCGAATGTCGGAGTATATTCAGGAGAATCCTCCGTAAAGGCTTTATACGTTAAGTCCTCTTTCGACTGCGGGGGCCGATTTCTTCTTTGATCCGAAAAAAAGATAAACTCTCCGCCCTGTATCGATTATCGAGGTCTGAATAAAACACCATAAAAAATCAATTCCGCCCTGCCTCTTATCTCGGAACTGTTTTTGATCGCCTAACTGGCGCAACATTTATTTTTCCAAAATTGATTTTACGCGGAGCTTACAACCTGATTCGTATCCAGGAGGCGACGAATGGAAGACGGCCTTTAATACCCGTGATGGCCACTAATCTAATATCTCGTCATTCCATTCGGAACCTCTGCAACGCTCCTGCTGCGTTCCCCAGAACTTCCGTCAACAAGATCTCTCCGCGACCTACTCTACAGTCTGCGTCCATTGTCAATCTGGACGACATCTCTCTCCAGATCTAGAGTCGCACCGCCACCCTAATGTCCGCCAGTCTCAGACTCTCTCCTCCCCGCCCCCATAGCTTAGCAAACTGGAGAAATTGCCTATTTGAACGCACCTCGCTGCCCTTCTTAGGGTACATAGTTTTTCCGGAACAAGGTCTCCATAAGGATCCCTCCAAGCTTTCAGCGGTCCCTGCAGTTTAGTCCCCATCGGTGAGTCTCCGTCCATCCAGCGCTCTTGGGTTTCGAAAAACTATTACAGGCAGATAATCCCACGTTCTCTCCCACGCTGGTGGCCTCACTGGTAGCCCTCATAAAGAGATGCAATCCCAAATCCTGGCCACCCCGAAGCCCATTAAGCCTTTTAGTGTCGCCTTAAAGCAGCATTCGCTTTTCGGCTACTTTTTCTTCTCGCCCTACTCACAGCGTCCATTTGTCCCTAGAATTGGACGCCTCATCAAAGGGCCGCGCTGTCCTTCTTCAAAAGTCCCCTCTGGATGATTGCTACTTGTGGCTTCTATTCCATAGACCTTCACTAATTCCGAACGTAACTACACAAACGGTGATCGAGAACTACCTGGCCATAAAATTACCCTGGAAGAATTGAGACAACCTGCTGGAGGGCTCGCATCCCATGAATCTTCACCGATCACAAAATCTCATGTATCTCCACTACTGGCTCACGTTAGAATCCGCGGCAAGTGCCGAGTCACTCTCTTTGCCCCACTTAACTTCCCTCCTTCACTTTCTGCCTGCCGAAAGAACACAGAGCACCCCCTCTATAGATCCCTGACAATGTGGGCCAAGAGCTTATTTGCCTCTGCAGCTCATAAATCCACTCTTACCGGGCTCCTCACGAGCGGCTCCGTGATCTTCAACACCTACTCTCGGAAGATCTACGACGTCCTGCCATGCGTTGCCTCGAATCCTTAAATGGACAATCCTCTCGAACATCGTGCCTTCTTGGAGTCACACGTCATTACAGTTGATTTCACCTACTATTGGTGGCCCACTCCGCTCAGGAACGTTAGAGACTTTGTCCTGGCCTGTACCTCCTGTGCCGCGTAACAACGACCCTCGTCTCAGACCCCGGTCTGCTTCAGCCTCACCTTGTTGCCAGAAAGAGCTTAGACCCCATATTGCCATGGATTATGTTACTGGACTCCCGGCCACCTCTGGAAACACGGTCATCCTGGTGGTGACTAGATAGATTTTCAAAGATGCTCTCACTTTGTACCCCCGGCTGCAATGAAGTTCTCTGCACATGTGTCTGGACAGGAAGTGTTTAGTACAGAGACCTCTGCCCTTTATTGTCAAGATCTTTCATGTGACCAGATCCCGATCAGCAAAGTTTGTGACATCCCAGCAGTTTAATAGTCTCAAAAAAAAATGGGAATCTCGCAAAAAAACAGAGAATGACTTTTGATCACAATATTTACTATTTTGCCATAGGCAAACTTAAACTCTATCAGTATCTCAATCTAAAAAACACTAAAACTTAAACGTAATTATTATGAAACACTTAAACCTCTATACACAGTATTTAAAAACCTGATTCTAACCTCTCAATTAACCCATTCTAATTGTGAGGAATAGCTTCTTTTCTATTATCAAGTCTGGTGGAACACCACCGTATTAACAGGGAGGAACCTTTTATATACAGTGATTTACTAACTCCAATAAGGATATCCCAAACATCCTACTTGGGCAGAACATATCCCCTAATCCGATGGACAAAAAACATATAAGGAATCCTAGTGAGACCCTCTACATCGGGTGACACTGTTAAAAGAGGTGAGAAATCACAATTTAAAATGGTCATCCTTACCCTCCCCAACATGTTTTCAACTCAGCCTAAATTGGCTTCATCAGATAGAGGTCCGTCCCATGTGTCTGGCTCATTTCCTTTTAATCATGTTAGGTACACACCCTAATTCTGGTGCTCACCAATTGGCCACCAGAGATTCAACAATACCCCATTCCCCCTTTGATCTCTCCTGGCATGCCTACTGATACAAGAACTTGCGAGCGCGTCAATGGAACTTATAAAGCAAAACACCACAGACAAATTCACCATCTCCATAGCGGCCTTAGCGCACTAATCTACATGCCTACCCCGCACCCCGTACTGTACAATGTACAATTCTGCCCTAACAGTGAAGGACATCTGTCCAATTTCACTCATAATATTGTGTCTTCGTGGCTCCCCTAGAAACGGACTAAGCAGAATAGGTGTTACAAATTACAGCCCCTACTACTTTAACACTTACCAAAAACCTTTTCTCCCAATAGTCTAAATCGCAAATTCATTGGTAATACAACTCATTATCGTACACTGCTTCTTATCTCTTCCATAAACCTCATTCTCCTCTGTATCTAACAAACATATACAATTTTAATAAGCTACAGCCATATGGATAGAGTCGCCGCAGCACGATTTTACCATTACCTGTTTTACAGCTTGACTGCCCTACAGGACAAGTAAAATTAGTGAATAAGCAATACCACTAATGTCAGTAAAATGACAAAAATGCATTACTATTTATAGATCACGGGTCTTTTTTTTGTGCACTGCAATAAGAAACAATGTGAAAAAAAGTTCTCACCATGAAACGATACACAGTATTGTTGTTTGAGCCATTTGTCCATGTGGTCCATGATGGTGAACACTTGCATCTGGAATATGTATTATCTATTTCCTTGTACCTGGAATCCGATCAGTAGAGCACTTGTAGCGAGAGAAAGCTTATTACTCCAAATGTCCTGGCTGGTACAGTAAAAAAGATTAATATGAAGCCATGAATAGTTATACACGGTGGGTGGAGCGATCTAAGAAGATTGCATTTTCCCCGCCATAATGTTTTTCAGCAGCAGAGTACCAAGAGGTTTACCACTTTTGCTGGCTAGTCATTGAGGAAAGGTCAGCAGTCTGGCAGAGGTAACCAGGATTTAAATTACTCAGGTGGAATTAAGAGAGCTTAGCTCAATCTGCTGGTCCAACTGAGAGGCCTGTATAAATAGTCCTGGTCTCAGAATAGCCAGAGGGGGAGTGTGGTCTCACAGTCGTGAGGACGTGTTCAGGCCGTTGACCAGGAGAGTATCCTTGAAATCTTCCCCCCTAGGCTTGAGAGAAGCCAGACCCAAGAAAATCCTGTACGAGTGGTGAGTTACATGTTTGAGGGGCTTGGGTAGAAGGACCCAGACCCCTTGATGAGAGGGCTCTCTGTACGTTTAGTTAGTGGCTGGACTGCCTAGGATTTATTTTTTATGCTGTATATGTTTTTTTTTTGCTGTGGTGAAGAATAAAGCTGGCGGAGGCCAGACATCAAGAGAATCCTGTGTCGACCTGCATTTTTCCGTTTAAGCCAAAGCGGCGATCCCAGAACGAGAGAGTGTCCCCCAGGCCGGGCCAAGATGGCGGCCGAACACGAGTGAACGCTTACAACACATTAAGGTCTTTTCCCTGATTAGTGGGGATGATAAGCAGACAGGTAAGAATCACAGAGAGACCCCTTTTGGGGTGAAGAGATTTGTCCAGATAAGGCAGGACCTAGATGTGAGTCAATGAAGGCAGCAGAAATGGAGATTGATCTGGAGTCTTCTTTGATTCAACCAGATGTTTCTCTTGCAGCATTTACTGCAGTAAAGTGAGAGAAAGTATCTTTAACCCTTGACTGCTGTATCACTGCTGTCTCCTGTGTGTCATCAGCACACTACCTGTACCCATTAACCCGTTACCTGCTGCACACCTGCCACTACACCAGTCTGCTATATTCTGCTATATATCTGTCGTTCTACCAAGACCATTACTGTCCTGGGACTGTGCTATCAGCCTACAGCTATGCCTGCTGTGTCCAGTCATCCGTACTGGCACCTGCTGTCCTGTCCTGCACTTCAGCTACCTCTGTGAGTTGCACCATCTACGCTTGCAGGGACCCATAGGATCCGCCATATACTAAAGACTCACGGGTCAGTGCCTACTGACACCACCAGATCGTTACAGGACAAACTGACCAGACAATGGATCCTGCCGGAGTGACTCTGTCTGACATTGTAGCCATTGTGAACCATCATGGCATCCACCTGGAGCAACTTTTCCAGAAGCTGTAAACCATTACTACCCATCTGGATGAAGTCGTGTCTGCACTGGCACCTACATCTGTTCTGTCATCTTCTGTGGCTTCATCTCCTGCTGCCATGAACAGTTCCAGCCTGCACCTGCCTCTGCCTGCCCATTATTTCAGAGACCCACATACGTGTCACGGCTTCTTCAATCAGTACACGATCCACTTTGAGGTCCTGGCTCACCAGTTTCAATCTGACCGTGCCAAGGTTGCCTTCATATAAGCCCTCCTCACATGAACCTTGTCCTGGCCTCACCCCTTTGTGGAGAAAGGGGATCCACTGACAGGGATCTCAAGAATTCCTGTGTGCCTTTCGCAAGATGTTCGAGCAACCTGGGTGCAATACCTCTGCTGCATCATCTCTGCTCTGGTTCCATCAAGGCGACTCCACTGTGGGCCAGTATGCCATCCAGTTCCATACCCTGGCCTTCGAGCTTGCTTGGAACAACGAGGACCTCATTGCTGTTTTCTGGGGAGGCCTCGATGGACATATCAAGGATGAGTTGGCTGGTCATGATCTACCTACAACCCTAGATGACCTCATTGCTCTGACTCCCGGATTGACATTCGTTTTGCTGAGAGGAAGTTTGAGCTGGGCCAACAGCCAATGTCCTCCCGGTCCTCACAAACCTCCGTGTCTTGAGGACACTTCCATCCTATGTCTACTTCACCAGGCACCTGCATTCCCTGAAGATGAACCTATTGAGGTGAATTGTGCATATCTAACTCCGAAGGAACACACTCATGTTGCAGTGTGCAGGAGTTGGTGTTACAACACACTACTAAAGGGTTAAAAGTGTTTAGAAGGTTTAATAATGTTTAATACTGTGAATTGCTATTTGCACTGTTTTCCACTATGTCATTGTATGAAGAATGTTCTCTAATTTACCTCCTTTTCACCCTTGTGTGCAGCCAGTATCTTCTGAGCATGTCTGTGAGTTATGTCCTGGTGTGATATATTGTAGAAATGTAACCATTTGCAGCTATTCAAGACTTTGGCGGGAGTAACCATGACAACACCAGGGTGGGGTCAGCTTAGAATGTTATAAAAGATCGGTACTCTTATTATTCTGGGGCTCACCAAGGGAGCCTGTTTCTCCACTGAAGCTAGTCTCTCTGTACTGATATCCACCTTCATGTTGTCAGTGTTTTCATCTGAAGCTGTTAGTGAAGCCTACCACCATGTTATCCTGACATAGGCTATGATACCTCTTGGCTCAGAGGTCAGCTTTTACCCCTTATCTTCCCTGGCTGCATGGGAGTGGACACAGAGAGTGAGAAAAGGATTAAGGAAGTCTCAGCTGGGCTGTCATGACTTTGGTCCCTCAGGACTTCATGAGGTGATACTAGTCCCCCCCAGACCTCACATCTATTGGGACCCAGTTTGCCTCTGGCATGTCCCAATACCTCTTACAACCTAGGATTGTCCAGTGCACGTGGTTGTCAAGGCGAGCTCCAAATTTGTCTGCTGGAAATCGCTCAGAAGGGACTTTATTTGGATGTAGGATCACTGTTCCTGTCATTGGCTCACTGAGTAGCTGCAACTGGAAAAACTGAATTGTATGAGAAGGATCTCTCCTGCCATGTGCTGTAACATCTCTGCCGGGTTTGAAGTAAAGAGGCCTAAGATATTTGCACCGTTAAGCCCTTTGTCTCCTGCCTGCTCATTTCTGCATGGCACATCAAGGGCACTTTGAATTCCATCCACAGCAGAGAGTTGAGTGAGAGACCACCACAAGAGTGTGCCCCGGGGGAACAACTGCCACCATCATTCTATCAAGTGCAGACCCCTCTTCACTGGTGTCGGGTACTGGAGGACCACGAGAGGCGCGGGTAAGCGAGATATTAGCCACCGAGACAAGGAACGGAGTCCCAGGGGTCTGCCGCTGCTGCTCCCTCTCCTATGCCTCCCTCTGTGCATTCCACAAAATGGCGTCACGAACAGGATGGGCTTCATGTGTGACTTGCAACCAAGATGTATCTATGGTCTGTGATCGCTAAGAGGAAATTTGTTTTTGTCAACGGTGCGAATTGCGAGCTGTACAGCGATGCCAGCCACTTAAACGCATGGAAATCTCAACCGCCGTCTTGCTGTCTTCTTGGACTTTGTGTGACCCCGAGAACAGTTTGCTGAGTAAATTCCTGCCCCAGCAGAACGGCGCCAGAAGAGAAAGGAGTGGTGTTGATATAGTAAGGGAGTGGCAGCGAGTTTGGAGAGTGGAAAGCAAGAGTTTGTAATGGCTGCAGCAGTGCAGCAACTAGATCTTCCTGTGTTCCTGGAGGATCTTGAGCCAGCCCTAGAGGACGAGATATGGACATTGTTTCCTTCTACTGTGAGCCTGCTGAACCATCGCCAGAGCCACGCGACTCAAGTTCAGCAGCCTAGGTGTCATCTAGAGAGAAGGAGAGGCCAGGCCAAGAGACCGCCAAAGTTGCCATTATGTAGGAGTTTATTTCAGCGAGCAGCATAGATGTTGGAGGAGGAGTGCCATTGGATGTCATACAGGTACCATCAGCCCCTCATATCACCATCTATCACCCTGTCACATGTGTCGTGGCTGCACAGGACACTTCTTCCAGTCTGTCCATGCCTGATGCCCCTTTCGCCCCTTCGGTGGCACCACCAGTTTCCCCCTTTGGTTCCTCGGCCATTCACGCTCAAGATCCTGCTGCTCTTAGAGTGGGATATCGTGCATATTGCACACGTGGCAAGAAAAACCTCCTTACACCTGAGATCCCCCTTATGTCCTAGCACCTTCTCTATCATGTGCCAAGAGGCATGTCTCTGCAACAGGCAATTCGCCAAGGTTTATTCCCTTTGCCCCAGATGCCCCTTTATCCCACCAAGGTGTACACATCTGAAGAAAAGCCACCTGAGTACCCATCTGATCTAGGTGTGCATGATGGACCTGTTCTTCCACCATCCAAGTAAAGGTTCTTATGATTTTAGGCTCACAGCCCATACTTTTAGTGTTTAATGTTAGTTCTTGTCTATATCTGTATTGTAATGTAATTTAATATGTCCGCGATTGCTCGGCTGAGCTTCACTTGTCTTGTCTGAGTGCTTCCGGCTGAAAGTTACTCTTTCCATCATCGGTTTATTTGCTAGGAGTTATGTGCACTTATCATGGCACAAAAGTATTGAAAAATGTGTTTAAGGTGTATAATCTATGCTGTGAGTGTTCCGGCTGGAATCACTCCCCCTATTTTCTTCTGTGTATGATAGGAGTTATATGCACATCTGACATTGGCGTAGTACGTATTAGAGAAATATGCAAAAATGGGTTTTATTGTGCAAATTTTTTATAAGATGTATTTCAAATGAGTCGCTAGCAAGTTTTGCCTTCTTGAAAGCAATAGAGCGAGATTTAAGATGTTTTATATTGTACTGTTTATAGGATTTATCAGGGAGAAACCTTTATGCTGACCATGTATGTTTTAGTGTAAGATTAATGCTGCTAGAATAATTTGGGATTCTAAACAGGTTTGATGTGTTTTATTATTTGCCTTTCTTCGGTTTTACTATCCTCATCAGAGTTGGAGTATTGTGAGGGTTATACCGCGCTTGCTTTGGCACAAGGGTTGGAATTGCACAGAAAAAATATGTATGTCTTCACGCATGTGCTGTGATTAGCGGTGCACCCTCTAGTATTTAATACGTTTGTACATAGCAAATGTCTGTTTAGGTACAGTAATGCGCTACCTATAATTGTTGTATCTGATAGGAGTTGTCCGCATTTGTCAAGGTATGACATGTTTTAAGTGTGTTCTACCTCAAAGCTGTGAGGCCATACCTAGTTATTTGTCTGCCTTGAAAATGGGGTCTACTTTTGACTGGTGTATGACTCCTACAGTATAAATGTTTCATGTGTTAATGGAAATGGATTGATCTCGGTCATGCCTCTGTCTGTTTGGGAGTGGTCACCCTAACAGCTGTGTTGCTTGATTATTGATGCTCGCTGTCTTTATTGACAGGTCTTATCTCAGTTTATATGTGTTTTATGTGTTATTGCTTGAGCTCCGTTGCACAGTTATTTTGTTTGGGAATTAGGCCTCCCCAACAATAGCCTTTATGATTATTGATGCTCATTGTTTCTCTATTAACGTGTTAGTCTTGTATGTGTTTAAGCTAGGCAACTATGCTGTTAAGTAATACACTTTATAGTGAAGTCTAAATTTCTATGTGATTTGCGTCCATCTACTTAGGAAGTCTGCTGTCTCCATTGCTGTAGTTTTTTGGCATTGGCCTACAGTCATGTTGAGAAATGCACATAGCTAAGCATAATTACTCTATTTCTTAATAGAGTTTTATAGGAAGTTTTATAGTAGTATAATGCTTTAAAGGGGTTGTCTCACTACATGGATTTATCTTACGGCAGTCCTGTTTTCCTGGTTCCCATTTGGAACTCAGGGGAGGTTTACTGGCCTTATTGGCTACTACTGTCCTGCAGTCATGAGCTGCTGAGGACACCAGGTCTGTAGCTATAGCAACCAGCGCTGGCTGCCTATAAAACAGGTCTGTAGCTATAGCGACCTGAGGAGCTGATGCAGCCCATATAAGAGATGATATCTAGTAATGGGTGGGATATTGTTAATGGACACATATTGCAAAGTGACTTGTTTTTGCAAGATCTTTCACTTGTAGTGAGATGACCCTTTTAAGGAAATTGTGTTTCTGAGATTTATATAGACCTATTCTGAGGTGATGATTGTGAACAATTGAGGTATATTAAAAAGAAAAAGTATTAAATAGGGAAAAATTACTCTAGGTTCAACAACTTAATAATGTTACTGTGAATTTGTGGATGTAACTGTCCTAGTGTATTGTGAGGCTGGCACATCCCCTAAGAGACCTCATGGTTGTTGATGTCCAGTTTGCTCTTAGCCTGACTCAACACTTTTCTAAGGTAGCATGTCCAGATCACCTGGTGTTTGAGAAGGCTCCTTGTTGCATAAGTTTGGTACCTTAGGAGTTACGTACAGATCACCTGGGCTTAGAGAAGGCTCCTTGTTGCAAACTTGTGATCTGTGAGTATTGTGATCTAAGTATGCAAATTGTATGGTTTTATAGAGATTTACAGTGGGTAAAGGAAAAGTATTCGACGCCTTTTTAAATTTTTCACTCTTTGTTTCATTGCAGCCATTTGGAAAGATCCAAAAAGTTCAATTTTTTGCTCATTAATGTACACTCTGTACCCCCCCTCCCCATCTTGAAAGACAAAACACAGAAATGTAGACATTTTTGCAAATTTATTAAACAAGAAAAACTGAAATATCACATAGTCATAAGTATTCAGATCATCTGCTTCACTGGAGTCCAGCTGTATTTAATTAAACTGATTGGACTTGGTTAGGAAAGGCGCACACCTGTTTATATAAGACATCACAGTGCATGTCAGAGCGCATGGGAATCATGAGGTCTAATGAACTGCCCAAGGAGCTCAGAGACAGAATTGTGGCAAGGCACAGATCTGGTCAAGGATACAAAATAATTTCTGCAGCACTCAGGGTTCCTAAGAACACAATGGCCTCCATAATCCTTAAATGAAAGAAGTTTGGGACGACCACAACAATTCCTTGCCCTGGCCGTGCAGCCAAACTAAGCAATCCTGGGAGAAGAGCCTTGGTGCGAGAGGTAAAGAAGAACCCCAAGATCACTGTGGCTGAGCTCCAGAGATGCAGTAGGGAGATGGGAGAAAGTTCCACAAAGTCAACTATCACTGCAACCCTCCACCAGTCGGGGCTTTATGGCAGAGTGTGGCCGACCGAAGCCTCTCCTCAGTGCAAGACATATGAAAGCCGTATATATTTTGCAAAAAAACACATGAAGGATCCCAGACTATGAAAATAAGATTGTCTGGTCTGATGAGACGAAGATTGCACTTTTTGGTGTTAATCCTAAGCAGTGGAGAAAACCAGACCCTGCTCATCACTTGCCCAATACAATCCCAACAGTGAAACATGGTGGTGGCAGCATCAAGCTATGGGGGTGTTTTTAAGCTGCAAGGGCAGGATGACTGGTTGTAATTAAAGGAAAGATGAATGCGGCCAAGTACAGAGATATCCTGGATAAAAATCTCTTCCAGATGCTCTGGACCGCAGACTGGGCTGAAGGTTATTCTTCCAACAAGACAATGACCCTAAGCACACAGCTAAAATAGCTGTGGCTTCAGAACAACTCTGTGACCATTCTTGACTGGCCCAGCCAGAGTGCTGACGTAAACCCTTTTGAGCATCTCTGGAGAGACTTGAAAATGGCTGTCCACCAACGTTCACCATCCAACCTAAGGGAAATGGAGAGGATCTGCAAGGAAGAATCCAGGGGTGAAAACCTTGTTGCATCATTCACAAGAAGACTCATGGCTGTACTTATACTCAATGCTGAGCAAATGATCTGAATACTTATGACCATGTGATATTTCAGTTTTTCTTGCTTAATAAATTTGCAAAAATATCTACATTTCTATTTTTTTTCTTTCAAGATAGGGGGGGGGGGCAGATTTGTAAAATTTAATGAGTCAAAAAATTAACTTTTTTTGACATTACCAAATGGCTGCAATGAAACAAAGAGTGAAAAATTTAGAGGAGTCTGAATTCTTTCCGTATCGACTTTATATGCCTTGCTATTTGGCTGATGGATGGGTAGGGTACCCATCTTTTGTTATGCTCTTTGAACTCTCATGTGCTTTTTTCCATACATAATGTTGAGCTATATTGCTCCTTGTGTTCAAGAAATGCGTATCTTAATGTTTTCTTTATAGGTTTAAGTACGACATTAAGCATTCTAATGTACTTAATTATCCCTATAAAGACTCTAACGTATCTGAGCCATAGGTGTCTTCATGGGTCTATTGTTCTATTCCCGTGAGACACTCTGATGTAAAAGAGCAACATGAATCATATCCCATTTGTCTAATGTTTTCTAATGTTTTATTTTTCTCTCATTTAGCCAGGCAAACACCGAGGATGGCTTGTATTTTAGTGGGGGAGTATGTAGTGTGCAGGAGTTGGTGTTACAACACACTACTAATGGGTTACAAGTGTTTAGAAGGTTTAATACTGTGATCTGCTATTTGAACTGATTTCTACTATATCACTGTATGAAGAATGTTCTAGAATTCACCTCTTTTTCACCCCTGTCTGTCTGTGAGTCATGCCCATGTGGGATGTATTGTAGAAATGTAACCATTTGCAGCTACTCAAGGCTTTGGTGGGAGTAACCATGACAACACCAGGGTGGGGTCAGTTTAGAAAGTTATACAAAATAGGTAGACGTAATGTTCTAGGTCTTTCCAAGTCTTTTCCAAGGGAGTTAGTGAGTTCTCTGCACTGGTATCCACCTTCAGGGTATCGGTGTCTCCATCTGAAGCTGTCAGTGAAGCTGTCACCATGTTATCCTGACATAGGCTGTGCTGCCTCTGGGCTCAGTGGTCAGCTTCAACCCCTTATCTTCACTGGTCACACAGGAGTGGACACAGAGAGTGCGGAAAGGATTAAGAAAGTCTTTTCTGGACTGTGTAGGAATTTAGACCCTCAGGACTTTGTGGGGTGATATTAGTTCCTCCAGACTTCACAACTATTGGGACTCAGTGTACCTCTGGTCTAGAACTGTCCAGTGCACGTGGTAGTCAAGGCGAGCTCCACGTTTGTCTGATGGAAATCACACATAAGGGACTTTATTTGTTTGGAGGATCACTGTTCCTGCCATTAGCTCACTGAGTGGCTGCAACTGGAAAAAAGGAAATTTAACATGAAGAATGTCCACTGCCATGTACTGTACCATCTTTGCCGAGATGAAGTAAAGAAGCCTGAGATGTATCACCACCGCTAACCCTTTGTCTCTTGCCTGCTCATTTCTGCACCACATAACAAGGGCACTTTGAACACCATCCACTTCAGGTAGATGAGGAAGAGACCACCAACAGAGTGTGCTCTGGGGGAACAACTACCTTCATCATTCCATCAAGTTCAGACCCCTCTTCACTGGTGCCAGGTGCTGGAGGAGCACGAGAGGTACGGGTAAGCGAGGTTCTAGCCACCGTGAGAAGGACCAGGGTCTCAGGGGCCCACGGCTGTTGCTCCAGCATCCCTCTCCTCTGCCTCCCTCTCTATACTCTGGTTCACCATACTGGTGCAGTCTGAACTTGTGTCTATACTGTGGCAATCCCAAGCACTACCTTAAAAACTGCCCAGTCCGCTCTACTGCGCTCTGTAAATGCCTGTGCCAAAGTGTTGTGGGTGAGATGACCCTGAATAAAAATGCCTCCGCTCCTCGTCTGACCACCCAGGTCACTCTCAGTTATGATTCCTTTACTAAATTTCAAGTCCCTGCCCTTCTGAACTCTGTTTCTTTTGAGAACGTTATCCATCCATCTCTGCTTGATGAGTATTGCCTGCCTGTTTACTGTCTGGATAAACCATTGCGTTTCTACTCCATCAATTAGGAGATCCTGAAAGAACCAGTGCGCTACCGTCCCAAGCCTATGTGTCATGAAGCTCGGCGCCACGGCCCCCCGCGGCCCTCTGCGGCCGTCCACCTGCTCTTACGGGGTCCGGCGCGGGTGCCGCTGCTGCCCGCAGCCATTGTCCTTCTGCCCTAGCCCAGGAAACCCCGTACTCACCAGTCCCCGCTCCTGTACTTTCTCCGTCCGGCTCTGAAAGCTGCCGCGCGTGTACCTGCGATTTTAAGGGCCGGCGCGCCGGTGATTGGCCATCGCCGGTCGCTGACCCTATTTATTGTGCACGCCTCCAACACTCGCTGCCAGTTCGTTGGTGTGTGTTTGGAGTGCCTAGTGTGTATTTAGAGTCCGTTTTGTCTTCCCGTGTACTAGTCCGTTTGCTTACGTTTCCTGACCTTGCTTGTTGCCGCCTGCCCTGGCCTTCTGCCCGTCTCTGACCACGAACCTCTGACTGCCTGCCTGCCCCCGACTACGTCTCCGGATCTCGATTCTGTACCACGCATTACCCCGGCCGCCGCCGTAAGCAAGTCAAGTCAGGGGTAGCGACCTGGTAGCCTCACGCCGTGGCAAGTCCATCCTGCTTTGCGGCGGGCTCTGGTGAACACCGGGGCTACTTAATTTCCCGCTCTCTGGCGTGGCTTAACTACTCGCTTGCGGGCCCAACCCAAAACCCATTTGCATTACAACAACTGCCATGGTTCCGCCGAGTACCTTTGCCCGACCCCGGATGTCACCAGCTGTCGCCCCGCAGAGCCCAAAGTATTACCACTAGCGGCCATGATGCAGAAAACCCTTTCGGCCCCTTACCCCACCTGCTGCCGCCCCCACACCCCCACCCTTTCTCCCATCCCTTGCTCTACTGCTCCGGGTTCTGGGCCCCCTCTGCATCTGCCGCTCCCCCAGCCCTATGATTGGGACCCCAAAAATCCAAAAGGGGTTTATCGCCAAAAGCTCCCTCCACCTCGAGTGATGGGGCATAATTTTCCCACAGAGGTGCCAAAGGTGTCCTTATAAACAGCCCTTGTCGAGAAGCCAAGGGGGACATGTTGAATTCGAATGCGACTTTTTTTTTTTTTTTTCTTTGGCGCCGACACCACAGACTAAATAATATAGAAGGGTAATACACGATTTTTTGGCGCATTACATAGAGCTTAATGCGCCAAATTTGTATGGGGATAGAGTGTAAAACGCCAAAATTTGGGGCCACTAAGCTCATTTGCGCAAAAAAAATGTCATTTTACACTCTTCTATATCTTTTAGAATGCATGTCGGCGCCAAGTAAAAAAAAAAAGTACGCATTCGAATTCTACATGTCGCCCTTGGCTTGGGCATACGCCACTGTGGGATCGAGGGGATTTCCTATGACAGTCCGACCTCCAACTTCCTCCAGGGGTTCCGCACGGTCTTTGAGGAACCGGGCCGTACTTCTTCGGCTGCCGCAGCACTGCTCCGGCGCTCTCGCTTCAGAACTGGACTGGAATAACAAAGCTTTGGTGGCGACCTTCTGGCAAGGTCTCTCTGGACAAATCAAGGATGAGCTCGCCGGTCGGGAACTACCAACTTCTCTGGATTGGTTAATCCACCTTAGCACCGAAACGATATTCAGTTCGCGAGAGAGACAGGCACAAGAGCCCGCCTTCAACGGGGAGGTGTTCCGTCCCGCTGTCTAACCCCGCTTGGCTCCCATTTCCAGCAAACCACCTCTTCTCCTCACTGATGGGTTCCCGAAGAAGTAACCTATTGCAGGGTTGAGAGAGGCCACCTGTCCCAGGGAGGACCGGTCACCAGCGCGTCAAAAGCAGCTGTTATTCTATTGTGGCGGTTTCGGCCATTTAATTTGGGGACTGTCCGGTGACGCCCGCGGAAAACTTCCGCACCTAGGCTCGTAGGAGAGTCGACCATTGGTGTCAGAGCGGCTTCTCCCTGTCTGACCATGCCCGTATTTGTTGGTGTTTCACCGGACAGCACCTTTCAGGTCACTGCTTTATTGATTCTGGATCTGCAGGAAATTTCATAAGCCACGAGCTTGTGACCAGGTTTCATCTCCAGTGACTCTGTTGCAGAAGCCTTGTTGTTCCACCTTCGGCTCGAGTGGCGAATGCCGCTAGACGTATCCGCTTCCGCACTGCTCCCCTCACTTTGCAGATTGGGGCTTTCCAAGGAGGACTTTGCAACATCTCGTCCTGCCTCCGACCTCGTCTGAAATCCTTCTGGGCCTTCCGTGGTTGCAAGACCATACCCCGGCCTTGGACTGGAGCACAGGTGAAGTCATTCGTTGGGGTTCCGCATGTCTCTCGCGTTGCCTGTCGAAGCCGCAACCTGCTCCTTGGAACATCTCTCGGAAATCTACAAGTCTCCACCGGCCTGCCTCACGCAATAATTGGACTTTGCCGATTTTCGGGAAAGAAAGGGCCGAAACTCTTCCTCCGCAACGGGCCTTATGATTGCCCCATAGATCTGCAACCTGGCTGTACTCCTCCCCAGGGCCGGGTCTACCCCCTCTCCGTCCTGGAGACTAAGGCTATGTCGGAGTATATCATTGAAAACCTCCGTAAAGGCTTCATTCATAAGTCCTCTTCTCCAGCAGGAGCCAGCTTCTTTTTCGTGGAGAAAAAAGATCTGCAGTCTCTACGGCACCCTGCATCGACTATCGGGGCTTAAATAAAACTTACGATAAAGAACGCTACCCTCTGCCTTGATCTCTGAACTTTTCGCTGCCTGTGTGGCACAAGAATATTTTCCAAGCTGGATCTACACGGTGCTTATAATTATCCGCATTCGAGAAGGCCGAGGAGTGGAAAACGGTGTTTAATACGCGGAATGCCACTTCGTGTATTGGTTATGCCATTCGGTCTCTGCCACGCTCCTGCTGTGTTTCAGGAACTTTGTCAAATGAGATCTTCTGGGACTACTCTACGTCTGTGTTATTGGTTGACTTGGACGATATTCTATTTTTTTTCTGATTCTTGAGGACTCATCGCCACCACTCGCCAAGTACTTCAGCGGGACTCCGCACCCATCAGCTTTTGCCAAACACGGAGATGCGTTCCTTCGGGCCGGGTCGAGAAGTGTCTCTTTGTAACGTACCAGCTACCCTTTTAGGGTACATCGTTTGACAGGGCCTCGGATGGATCCTTCCAAACTCACCGCAGTTTTACAGTGGGCACAACCGTGGGTCCTTCGGGCCATTCAATGTTTTTTGGGATTCGCCAATTATTATCGACAATTTATCCCACACTTCTCTATTCGTGTGGCTACCTTGGTAGGCTCTATAAGAAAAACGGCCAATCCCAAATCTGGCCCCAGAAGTAAAGAACCCTTCCCAACCGTCTCAAATTGCATCACTCTGCTCCTGTCTGTCCCCCCGGCCCCAAACCCCCATTATTCTGGAAGTGGAGCCCCTCTTTGGGGCCGGCGCGTCCTCCTGCAAGATCCTCCTCGGGTAAACTGCATACTTGTGGGTTTTTCTCCAAAAACTTTCTCTCCTCCCGAAAGAATTTACCATTGGTGACGGAATTAGGCCCAAAAAAAAGTTGGGCTTTTGAAGATGGCGCCCCTCGGGGGGGGGGCTCCCACCCTATTAACATCTTCCCGACCAAAAAACCCCCCTTTATCTTCAGCGGTCAACGCCTAAATTCCCCGCAACCCATTTGGTCGCTCTTTTTTTGCCCTTTTGATTTCCCTTCTTTTTCGTTCTTTTGGTCGGGGGTCTTGAGTCCCCTCCCAGCACATATTCCCCAGAAGGCTCGTCACGCGCCCCCGTGGTCTTCAAAACTTGCCCCCCGGGAAGATTATGTGGCCCTGCCTTGCGGCCTAGAATCCAAAGGGGGGGGACTTCTACACTGGGATCCAGGAGCCCAAGTCTCTAAAAACTTTCTCCCGTTATTACTGGGGGCCCCACCCTCGCCAAAATGTCAGGGACTTGTTCTGGCCTCCCCTCCTGTGCCCTAATAAGGCCCCTCGTTTTAACCGCGGCCTTCTTCAGCCCTCCCTTTCCGGAAAACCCCGGACCCATGTCCCTGGACTTTGTTACAGATCTCCCCCCCTATCTGGAAAAACCGTCTTTTTGGGTTGACCCATCGTTTCTCCAAATGGCCACTTTATCCTCTGCCTGGGTTTCTCCCGCCCCCCACTGGCCCCAAAAAATTTTTTCCGTCAGTTTTTTCCCTTTGCATATTGTCCTGATAGGGGGGCCCTTTTTGCAAATTTTGGCGGGTCGTGTTGTCAAATTTCAGGTTCGCTAGACTTCTCTCTGCTACCCCCCTCAAACTAAGGGCAGGGGAGAGGGGTTTAACCCGGTGTTGGGTACCTACTTGCACATTTTGTGTCCGCTCGTCATGATAACTGGTCCGATCTTCCCCCCCGGGGCAGATTTTTCCTATAATCTTTAATTGGAACCCGCTGGGGCCTCCCCCTTTTTTGTCGTCTTTGGGGTTACCCCCCGCCCGCCTTCCCTTACTTTCCTCGTGTCAGTCATCCCATGGATGCCCAAGAAAAGGCTAAGGATCCTGGAGCTCACAACGGGTCCTCAAGGGGCTTTGCTCCACCAAACTTCATGTGACGGATCGTAGGTCCCCCCCCCTATTTGAGCCGGGGCGATAGGGTTGGCTGCCAAAAAGTACATCCGCATCAAGGTGCCCGTTAAAGTTGGGCCCCTAAAAACTTGGGTTTTTTGTGGTACTTGGGGTCTGAACCAGTATCTTACAAGCCCCCGTTTGCCCCCCGACTCTATGACCCGAATGCCTTTCCGTGCCCCTCCTCAAGCCGGTGGGCGAACCGCTTCCCCCGTAAATCTGCTCCCTTTCCTGTTGCTAAAATGGATAAAAAATTGAGGTCAAGGAGGGTTAGGGAGAAGACGGGGGGGGGAAGGGTTCTTCCTTATTTATGGAAGGGCTTCGGAGGAGCGTTTGTGGGGAACGGGGCCAACTGTCCCCTGTCTCCTCTCAAATTTTAAAGGAAGAGGGGGGGATTTAAGTGGGGGGGGGTACTGTCTGGAAAGCCCCGGGGCCCCCGGCCCCCCGCGGCCGTCCACCTGCTCTTACGGGGTCCGTCCCCCTGCCCTAGCCCAGGAAACCCCGTACTCACCAGTCCCCGCCCGACTTCCTCCGTCCCGCCTTTACGCCCCACGTGCTACCCGTGTTAAAGGGGGCGCGTGCACCCCTGGTTGGTTTAAAGGGCCGGCCCCGGGGGTTTGGCCCTCGCGGCGTTACCCATTTTTTTGCCGCCTCCAACACTCATGCCAGTTTGTTGGTGTGTTTTGGGGTGCCTAGTGTGTATTTAGAGTCCGTTTTGTATCAGTCCGTTTGTTTTGTTCCCGCCTTTTCCTGTTGGGGCCTGCCCGACCCTTTTGCCCCTCTTGACCATGAACCCCTTTCCCCTGCCCACCGCCTGCCTCCCCCGACTAGCCTCAGGATCTCGTTTTACCACGCTTCCCCCGGCCGCCGCCGCAAGCAAGTCACGTCAGGGGTAGCGACCTGGAAGCCTAAAACCCCCGGGGAAAAGCCCCTCCTGTTTTTGGGGGCGGGCTTGGTAAACCCCCGGGGGTACTTAAAACTCCGGCTTCCTGGCATGGTTTAAAACTTTCATCGTTTGGGCGGTGGTCCACGAATCCACCTCTGCAAAAACCACTATGTTTTTAAAAAAATTGGAAGTTCCCACCAGGAAAAGGTTTTCTTTCTATATCGCCCCAACAGTTGGGTCGGGCTCCATTTCCCTTTTGGGCTTTCCTGACTCCAGCTTCACGGTCCATCCCTGGTTTTAAAAAAGGGGTTAAAAGTTTTCCAAAAGGGCAAGCTTTGTCATTAAAGGGAAACCTAAAACCCCGCCATCTGGAGTGTTCCCGCCCCCCTTTGTTTCTTTTTTGCCTGTTTGTTTTTTGTTGCCAGTAAGGAGCCTCCAGTCCCAAAAAAGACCCTTTTCGGGTTTGGTCAAGACCCCCTCTGTTTCCTTTCCCCATCTCCCCCACTGTCTATTTTCCTGTTTTTCTGCTCCTCAGGTCCAAAAAGCATCTGGCATTTTAAGGAAAACCTCCCTGAAACCCTCCTGGGTAAGTTTTGGCGAATTGTTTCTAACGAAGTGGGAATTCTTTTTAAAATTTTTCAGGAAAATTTTGATTCTGCACGAAATAGAATTTTGGGGGGTAATTTGCGGGAAAAAAGGGTTTTTTTTTTAGTTTAAAAAAGGGGCCGCAAGCCAGGGCGTGACACGGGCCCGAGAAGTCTCTAAAGGGAGAGTTTGCAGCACAGCCAAAACAGCAAGTGGGGGAAAAGGTTTAAAAAACGACATTTTACAAATGAACGGGGTCTTGCGAGTGTTTCTTTAAAGTGTGTTTTTTTTTTTAAGTGGGGGAGCT